>CM076574.1:365187038-365422025 GCA_034641835.2 Pinus albicaulis | reverse complement strand
TATTTGATGATGACATATATTATATACATATAAATATATATATACATATATATATATGAGATTATGTTTTCCAATTAATAAATGGCTTAATTGACAGAATATTCATAAAACTAGAAATTATTTTCTTTTAAATGTGACATTTCATAAGGGTGAATAAGGGTAAATTGACTCATGGGTTTTCTTTCCATATTCTTGATACCTTGTGGTATCTTTATTATTGTATTAATATTTTGAACATTCTAGACTTTGCAAAAAAGTGGGAAATAAATGTGATGAACACAGAGATGGGTTGAGGTACAATATTTGATGTATGTTTGATGAAATAGGAATCAAGAAAATACTTTCAATTGTGTATTCCAGATATATACACATCATATTTCACATCTATCAGTAATAAACCTTTTCTCTAAGTATGTCTCATGATATACATGGAATTGATACATTTATAACAGGCAATATTTGCCTAATGATGATCTCTCATCTTTCTAATGTTTCTACAATTCAGGTGTTGTTTTAATAAATTGGTAGCTCTAATGTCATTACAATTGAAATAATTGTAAAAACTTGTGAAATTGATTTTATCATATTCGACATGTCGAACCATGGTGTAGGTTTACAAATAGACTCAAACAAAGAGTCATGGAATTCATTGAAATTGTGTCCATAGATCAAGAAGCCTTTCTCAAATAATATTTTCTCAATTGACAATTTGTTAAAGTTTCCAAGTTAGAATTGGTATGAACAAATGCATGATCTAATTTCTTTATCTATTGGATCTACAATATCTACTATGTTATGCAACAAGAGTGGTTAAAAATTTCCACATGAAGGGTTTTGGTTATGTAGCAAAATACTATATTGATAACCATGAATATTGATGAGCCTTAGTATTGCAACAAGAATGCTACAACTAACCAAGCTACCAACTTTACTTACAGACCCGAGGTTCGTACAAACTTAATAGATATCAACACTATATGTGCAGCGTAAAGTATGTACTTATTTTTTTGATCTAGGGTAATGGAGTGAATTTCATCAAATAAAAGCCTAAACTAATTGCAAAAATGGAAGTGATGCTTTGAAAATAAATTCATCCTAGGAAAGAACAACAATTTGTAATTGGAATCCTAAGAGCATGAATTCAAATAAAAAATCCTAATCTAATATGCGAAAATAAATGTCCTAAGTGGTGCTTTTTCTTCCTCAATCATTTTTTTAGATCCTAGGGTTCATGATTCAAGTCTAAGAGACAAAAAACCAACCTTTTGGAGAAAACTTGGTCAAGTTTACAAATGCTACAAGAGTGCTACATGAAACTCTGTTTTTGCGACAACAAAGTCTACTTTGGAAATAACTCATCGAATGACCAAGTAATTCGAATGGAAATGGTATGGGACAATTGTTTTAGTAATTAGGATTTCATATTATCCATTCCAAGTGAAATTACTCCAAAATACTCATATTCAGATGAGCTAAAAAATAACATAAAATTACAACTCTAAAATATGGAAATTCAAGAAATAGTGAGCTAGTTCATCTATCAAATGCCTAATATAATCAAGTGAAAATGCATTGTGGTAATTGTTTTTATTAAATTTAACATTATTATGACCCAATCCAATTAGAATCAAGTCAAATGGATCTCATTAACCCATTCTAAAAAAATAGCATAAATTTACTACTGTTTTGCTACAACGCATTTCCAGAAATATTATATTCGTGAACCAATAACCAAATCCAAGTAGCTTAATGATTAAGATGACCTTCCAAAATTATTCCAAGGATGAATAATGCTTTTGAGCCTATAAAAAACCTGCAAAATAAATCACTTCAGTCAATTAAGTGAGTCCTACAACAAGAAAATAAACAATATTAAATACATAAATATGAAAAACAGAAATAAGAGATGCATGTGAAAAAGAAGTGAAAATAACATAAAGAAATTGTGCAAGAGGGTTATGAGGCTCCTAGGATGACCAAGCCCAAGGGGGACTAAGAGTAATATGGAATAAACCAAGCCTTAGAAGCTTAAAATAAAACCAATCTTCATTATTGAATCAGTCCAAGTACATCCCTGCAAGAAAATAAAGTGGAGTTGTTAAACAACAAGTTTTCTCCAGAAGAAGACTAAACAATACATACCCCTAGAGGGAAATTACAATTGGTACTTGTACAAAATTATGAGGAATCATTATCCTTGAAAGGATTAATATTTCCCCTCCAAAATCCCTCAAATAGTGGATCTGGTTCCCAACACTAGGAGTTTGCAGTAAATGACAGGGAACACATTCTTAGATTTTCTGAATCATAAGAGTTCCAAAATATCTCCAGAATTTATCAATAATTTCATGATATTTTGTTAATTTATTCTCCAATCTTGATCCTCCATTAGTAGGGTGCAAGTCCCTAAATTATCTCCTTCTCCAAATCTCCATAATCTGCCCAATATTCTCAAAATATCCTTCAGAAATAAATAATATTGGGTGAAAATATGCAATTATCTGTAAACCTTCCCAATAACATATTAAAGCTTAAAAAAATTATTAAGTTTTGAAGGATAGATTTAATATATCTTTTATGTGGATAATAAAGGTTAGATGGGTCTTAATTTATGTCTAATTTAGAGGCCCATCAAATATCTGGATTGAACCATAGATATGCTTGGCAATTTGTAAATAGCCAAGAATTGAGTTGAACTAAAAACCATTTAGAGAACCATTTGATACAGAACACATCCCCAATAAGATAATTGTTGATTGAGCACAAATAGAGGAAGGTGTATACAATCCTTGCAGGTACATTTGAAGATCATTAACATGATGAAGATCTTGATGATATTGAGGCGTAAATTTTGTATGCAATGAATTCAAAGAAACATCATGTCCATAAGATAAGAAATGTCGGAAGTGGTTTACAATTCCATGTCGTATTTCAGCTGAAGTATAGCGAATGTGAAGAAGGAAGGAAAACGAGTCAAATAAACAATCACCTAGATAAAAAAATAGAAGAAATGTTCTAATCTATGTAAACTGAATCTAGATAACCTATGATCAATTTCTTTCAATTTTGATCCATTCAATGAAAAATTATTTCTCATTGTCATGAAGTCTACTGAGACAATATGAGAAGTTGTCCAAATGTGATAATGACTTATATATTTAAGAGCATGGATCATATTGAATGTTCATTTATCAGGTATCATAGTACAACATTTTTTAAATATCCTATATATTATGTAGTCCTCCTGCCTTTGTGACTATCTTTTTCTCTTGGTTTTTGTTTGCCAATACTCTGAATTTGAGTACCTAGCATTGTGACCAAGAAGTAGACGAAGTGGGCATAAGGAAATTTGAAGATTTCATTCTGTGCAATAAAAATATAATTTAAAACTAAATATATTTATATAAAAATTTAAAAAAATACCAATAAAAGTGTTATTATCATTAACAAATTTCAAAACACTTTATTTAATTTGTAAAATTTTGTAAAAAACATTAAAAAATTATGTAAATTCTTTTCAATATATATAAATCAAATAAAATCTAAACATTAGTTTCAAAAACCAATTACAATATGGCCTTGTATGATAAAAAATTTAATTTAAAATAACAATCAGAAAGTTATTTAAAATAATAATCATATTCAAAATCTTGTTGAAGTAATCAACATATTCAAAAGATTTTTAATATAAATCTATCAATTGCACTATGTCTAAGTTTCCAACTTACTACTACATTATAAAGACATTATGGTATCAAATAAGATTTAAAGTATATAAGCTCTTAGCATAATGTAGTATTGTTTGTTTAAGACTTGTAGATTAATGAACTTCCGATTGATCGAGCATACATATGGTTAACACATGAACATTTCAGACTTTTGACATATACACATCATAGCATTTGGAATGAGTGTGATAGCTAGTGTGTGCATATGGGGGGACAAAACCCAAACATAATGGGTAGACAAAAACAATGCATGGAGTAAATGGAAAAAGCGACAACTAGAAAAACGAATAATTGATATCCCTATGTAGCAAGACGAACCAAAGAAACATTGTACATGTTTTAATTAGAGAAACACACTACATAATGTTGTTTTTTCCACAAACACCTATGTAATTTTTTTTCATAAAAATTCAAATATTTTTTCTATATATCAGATTTTAGAATTCTTTTATGTAAATGGTATCTTTATGATTTATGATACAATAAATTAATCATGTCACTTCACTTCTATATACTTTTCCTTGATGCATTTCTTATACATGTTTCAGTTGTATTTAGATCGGTCACCGATCATAAAGATATTGACATACATAGAATGAGAGTACTTGAGAACCATAGTGGTTTCAAACGTAGAATTATTTGAATTATTAATAGTGGCATTTATAGCACTACAACCATCAATTTATGCAAGGTACACATGTCTTGTGTACAAATAAAAAGTAACATTGGATTCAGTGCTAGCAGAGTACTTTTTTTTTTTAATCTATTTTGTGCAAATAAAAACAACCAAAGGTGGCCATTGTGGCTTTTTATCATGTTGTTTTCTAGCCATTGAAATAATTATATACTATGTCGTAAATGATAAATAACATTCTAGTCGCACATGACTAAAGAAATTGCAAATAAAAACCATCTCTCAAATGTAATCATAGTATTATAACTACATTAAATTACATATGTACTTAAGTAAATGTGCCATTTGAAGAAAAATATATTTCACCAAAATTGACTAAAAATGAAATAATTTAAGTTTTTGTATCCGCTCATCTTGGAATGAATATTCCAAGTAGACATAGACATGGGAAATGACTATGATATTTAGAGGTGCATGTAATATTTCTTAATTTTGGAATTATAATTTGTGAAATTTATTTATCACGTGAGGCTTAATGTATCCAAATATATATCCTTTAAATAACACCAAAAAAGAGTTGCATGTCGGCCTTTGACACACATTCAATGTTCTCTGGATTTGAAGAAAGATATTCCATGCAACAACACCAACTTCTGCACCAACTTAAGCTGCAACTAATCCACTTACCAGGGAAATTGCATTTAAAGTGCTCATTGTTTTTCTTCTTCTTTGCTTTATTTACACAATACAATTTGTGATTATCACTCCCTTTCTCTTCAAATTTGTTGCAATAATTTTGATAATTGCACAACTACACATTCCATGAGTGGAAATTATACACAATTGCATAACATTATTTTTTAACAAATTCCACCCAAACTAGTAGACATCACCTGAACCCACTATATCATCAACTGAAGTAATGATTTAAGAATATAAAAAAATCTTCTCTTTAAAGGATTTTAGGTATCAACTACGATAAATAATACCATTAAAAAATGCTCTAAAAAATCATTTCGTTAGTCGAAGATGTTCAAATGTAAATAAATTAGACATTTTATTTCCAATCATACAAAAGATTGATTGACCAAAAATTCAAATGTAAGTATCTAAAAATATTTAAAAAAACTTATAATTGTGTTTAAGCGTTCGAACAATAAATTCTATTAATTAGCACCATTGCCAACAAAAAAGACTGTAAGGTTCTTTAATTTATTCTAGTTCTTATATGTCTTTTATTGATTTTCAAGTCTTGTTTCGAAAAGAAAATGGACTTAATTGAAAACATTAATATTATTTCATAACTTAAATTTAAAAAAAAAAAATAGATTACCACCTAGACATAAATAACGCATAATTCAACCCCAAATTCACGGAAAATAATAGAGTTCATTTAAAATTCTAAAAAATATAAGAACTTTTGGATATTTTCTTGTTTAGATAAAAGTATTTAGCACTTTAAAATTTAGAGCAATTTCTAACTTACACACATGTCTATAAAATCTTAATCATTAAGATATTAATTTTAAATATAGAAAGCACATGCAAAAACAATTATTTCTCAGCTAATATAACCATCACCTTATGGAATCCTAAAAATATATATTTCAAAGACCAAGGATAAATATTATGGAGGAAACAAACTAGCTTATCATCTATTTACATAAAATACTTGGATAAAGTAATTTATACTAATAATTTGTATCTATTATTCTATATTTTTATTGTTTAAATCAATTTCATTTTGTTTATAATCTTTCTCTATTGAATATCAAGAAATGCATCATTATTTACAAAAAAACACCCATAGAGACAATACAAAATTTCTAACTATACACCATTAAATAATAATAATAATAATAATAATAATAATAATAAAAATAAAAATAACAAAAGAAATTTCTAATAACATTATATTTTATATATGTGTAATACTCT
This sequence comes from Pinus albicaulis, assembly GCA_034641835.2. Classification (NCBI taxonomy): domain Eukaryota; kingdom Viridiplantae; phylum Streptophyta; class Pinopsida; order Pinales; family Pinaceae; genus Pinus; species Pinus albicaulis. The sequence goes on along the minus strand of CM076574.1, from coordinate 365,415,725 downwards.
AAAACAATGAGACAATATATGACAATCTATTTATTAACTATAACATTATTGTTTTTTTTTTTTTTTTAATTCAATATAAGTGAGACCACTACATGATGACGTTCAAGAATGCTAAGCGAATAAGGGATTTTAACATGTATGAAATTTACAATAAGAAAATATAAAATTATTTAATATAATGGTTTAACAATTATATATATATATATATATATATATATATATATATATATATAATTTGGTAATAAATTATTTTAGCATTGTGTAAACCATACAAATAATAAAGTATTATTTAAATTTTAATATATGTAATTATTGATATGAAAATGTGATATATATATATATATATATATATATATATATATATATATATATATATATATATATATATATATATATATATATATAATAATAATAATTAATTTACAAAATATTTGAAAAAAATTAAAATAAAAGTGAAATAAAATTTGAATGCATGCATATAGCTTTAAACTAAGTCCCTTTTACTTTTATAAATTTTTGTCAAAATAATTAAAATAAACATTCAAACTTTAATTGATTTTGTAATCATCCTCAATTTTAAAATAAATTAATAAAACTTAATAATTTAATTACTTTATACAATTTAAAATTATTGGAAATAAACATTAGATGGTGAAAAAACAAAGTAAAAATGATATTCATATAAATAAAATTATAAACCAAAAGTTATATATATTGCAAAGATGTACTTTAAATATAAATTGATAAAATAGTTTAAAAAGTATAAAAAGGTTTAATTATTTTATATATATTTTTAACTAATTTGGTTTTATATTATATATATATATAAAAAGGTACTTGTCTAAAATTGTAATTTAAATAAATTATTTTCAAATTTAAAACAAAATTGATTTAATCCAAAAAAAATAAAGATATATAAAAAAAAACTTATTAAAAAATGTAAAAATATAACTCAAACATTAAATTATAGTTTCAAATAAAACCAATCGATATGGCTTCGAAAAACCCAAACATAAAAGAAAAATCTACAAAAAAAACACTCAAACATAGAAACATAATTTCAAATAAAATTGAACCGCCTAAAAGACAAAAACAAATTCCCAGAAAAAAGAAAAGAATTAAATACATATTGCAAATTATAATTCAAGTCCCTCTTCAACAAATATCTCCTCATATACAAACACTTCCAAGAAAAATATTGTTGCCACCTATGTCACACCGTGGAATGTTGTAAATAGAGGCAAGCGTGTTCCTTGCAATTTCCCGACTATTTAAAAGACCATGATATGGATTCAAGGGTTAGTATCTTGCTCATGGGTCTTGTGGAAGTGGAAAGATTTGATGACTCCCGACTTCGCAAATTTTAGAAACCTAAAATACTGAATATTTTCATCTTAAAAATTATAGGGAAACATGGAGTTTTTATATTGATTATTAATCAAAATTCACTACAAGATTGCATTTTCAATAAATTTATATTAGTTGTGGTCACTTTCTATCATGCAATTTCATATAGCTTCATATTTTAACTTGTTTTCTGCAATGAGGGACATTTATAAGTAGACATGCAAATTGTAATTTTAAAATAATTTTATATTTTCACATGCAAGCATGATTCTTAGGTTATTGTCATTACTTGATCCATAAATAGTTGAATATACTAAATTTTACTAATATTCTTCACTTTTCATGAAATAATAGATTTAAAAGTCATTGCAAGCCAGTTTGAACATTTTTTATTAATAATTAACATAATTATGTCTATGAGTCAAGCCCGTCTAAGGTCAGGCTTATTTTGTTCGCTAGCTAAATGTTTGTGGCAATCAACCCCTGACACTCAAACTTTTTAAAATACCACGAAATGAAGTTGCGGTCGGAACCCCTCCCATGAGACTTGTGGAAATGGAAAGTTGGGCTGAATTCCAACTTCACAAATTTTAGAAAGTGAAGATGCTGAAAAATTTCAACATAAACATTATAGGAAAATATGGATTTTTTATATTGATTATTACAAAAAATTCCCTCTAAGTCTTCATTTTGAATAAATTTGAATTAGTTGAAGTTAGTTTCTAACTTGCAATTTCATACAACTTCATATTTTAATTTTCCTTACATGTGGAAAATAATGAGACATGCTAGTTCTAATTTCCCTATAAATATTTATATATTTTCACATGCAAGCATGCTTCTTGGCTTCTCATGATTCCTCAATCCATAAATAGTTGAATATACTTTATTTATTTTTCTTCTTCATCTAAATTTGACTAACAGTTTTCACTTTGCCTAGATTTTTTATTTATTTACAATAATTAACACATGCTTGTGTATATGTGTCACGCCCCACTCAGTCAGGGTTATATTCTTCTCTGGCTATATGTTTATGCCAATAGAGCTCTGACCCCTCAACTATTTCAAAGATCACGATATGAACAAGGGGTTGGGACCTTTTTCACGGGTCTTGTGGATATGGAAATATGGGCCAACCTCTCACTTCCCAAATTTTGGAAAGTTAACAATGATGAAAAATTTCTTCATAAACATTATAGGAAAACATGGATTTTCTATATTTATTATTAAAAAAAATCCCCTACAAGATTGCATTTTGAATAAACTTATATTACTTATGTTTGAACATTGTTTATTAGTTTCTTTTTAGTAATCAACACATGTTTGTGTCTATGCGTCAGGCACAACTGAGGTTGGGGTTATTTTATTTTCCAGCTAAATATTTTTGCAAATGGAACTCTGACCTCCAGACTACTTAAAAGATTATGATATGGATTCGGGGTCGAGACCTTGCTCATGGGTTCTGTGTAAATCGAAATAATGGTCAACTTCAAACATCGCAAATTATAGAAGGTTAAAACGCTGAAAAATTTCATTGTAAATGTTATAGGAAAACATGGACTTTTTATATTTATTATTAAAGAAAATACCCTACAAGATTATATTTTGAATAAATTTCTACTAGTTGTATGTGAACGATTGTTTTAGTTATTTATTTTTAATACTTAACACATCCTTGTGTCTATGCGCCACGCCTGACTCATCTCGAATTTATTTTCTTCGCCAGCTAGAGTTTATGCCAATATAACTTTGATCTCCCCAACTATCTAAAATGTGAAGATATGGAGTTGGGGTCCGCACCTTGCTCATAAGTCTTCTAAAAAAGAAAATATGTGAACACTTCTGACTTTGCAAATTTTAGATATTTAAATTCCTTAAAAAAGTCATCGTAAACATTACAGAAAAATTACAGAGCTTCTATATTGATTATTAAAAAAAGTTCCATATAATATTGGATTTTGAATTCGTATAGAACTCTGACCCCCGACTATTTAAAAGTAGATGATATTGACTCGGGGTCGAAACCTTGCTCACAAGACTTGTGGAAATGGAAAGATGGGTCGATTTCCGACTTAGTTGTGATCAACTTATACTATTCTACTTATACAAGATTGCATTAAAAGCATTGAAAATTCACCTCGCAACATTTCATTTTTATTATTTATGTTGTAATATTCCTAATTATCTTTTATCTAGTTAGAATATTAAATTTTTTTTTTCAATAAAATAGATGAATAAGAGGGTAGAGGTACCCATAAATCCCTTTATTAGGAATAAAACCACTTCTAATGTGAATGTGGATCAATGGATCTAGATAGGATCAAGATGAATAAACCAGTCCTTGGTGTGAATGTGGGTCAATGCATGTGGATGGGGTCAAATTGACCTAATCAACAACACAATCATGGAGGTAGTGAAGATAGTGGAGGACATTGCAATCATAATAGAGGGGAGTAGCCATGAGAGTGGCATCATTATTGTGTGGGGCCAAGAGGGTGAGGGCTCACAAAGCATATAAGGAAGTGGATGGTATCCATAAAAATCATTCTGAATATTGTTTATGTATTTTATTTTATGACTTTATGCATGCTTCAGTTGTTTACTGAAGCTTGCAGTGTTGTGTAGCACAAGGGTGTTTCCAAGCAGAAATCCCATTGTCATCCTCGGGGGACTTTGAGTGCCCACTCAGGAGAGGTTGTTGAGCTGAATTTCATCATCCAACATCAGGCCAATATTTAGCCCCTATCAACGGCGTAGTCTCCTTAAGGAATTGAGCAATACAGGAGAGAAAATCTAGTGGAGGGGTAATAACCCAAGTTTTTGAGCTGATCATCCAGTGAGAGGAGAAACCATTCATCCTAAAAGTCAGCGGGGAGGAGTTACAGAAATTTTCTCATCATATCAGCCACCTCCCAGTAGTATCCTAGTTGCAATGCATAATTCAGTCCTAGGGCTTGATTTTTCATTTCCGAAAACCATTTCTAGGTTGTCTTGGAATTGTGTTAGAAAGCCCAGATCTCTGATCCCGACAATTTCTTAGAATCCAATCATAATATATACGCATTTGTAGTTTCTGGTAGTAGTCTTTTCCAACAGGATTCCACCGTCAAAACCTTCCAGCAGTTGGTGCAACAACAACATATTATGTCTCGATGTTTAGGGTCATTTCAGGCTTTTTCTACCTAGCTTGAGTGTCTCTTTCTTAAGCACTTTTACTTTATTTCTACTATTTCATATAATAAAATGGCTCAGCTAACCTATTCATGTATTTGATGTGTTTATGTTTACTGCATTTTCCAGTTTTATGTTCTATATTCCTGTTTTTCCTATTTTGGAATATTACAGTGGTAATAGAGCATAATCTTGGCTCAGCCTATGTGGCACTACATCTATGACATCTGAAGAAGAGGAACCTCTTACAGACTGAGAGAAGTGGTATATTAATAGATGTCGCAAGTTTTATTATACAAATAACGAAGAGGATAAAGGAAAGTCTCCAATATCATGAGAAATGGATGAGAAAGAGTTTTCAAAGCTTCTTCTCTAAACTCTGTAGGATATTTCCAGATAAATCAAGGAGATGAGGGTGGAAAGAAAAATGGAAACCCCAAGATGTTTACAAAATGGAGGAAGTTCCAACACTTCACATTATTGTTGTGAGCAACCCGCAGTGCAACAAGTTTCACAATGCTCCACCATCCCTAACTTCTTAGAAGTAGGAAATGGGGTTGGAGGACCCCAAGAGTAGGAGGCTATTTGTGATTATTTTATGGAATATGAATCTCAATATCAAAGGTTCAAAGAGCATCTGAACTTCCAATAGTTCTAGCAAATCAAGGATAACAAAATACCCCATAATAGCAATAGAAGTGGAGGATACATGCATAAAAATGATCTACAACATACTATGAGTAGATTCTTTCTTCCTACTTTTGATGGGTCACCCAAATTCACAAAAAAGGATTGGGTGGAAAAATTAGACATCTATTTCCAGCTGAACCAAGTATCAGATATTGAAGCTATTAAGATAACATCGCTGCACCTTGAAGGTGAAGAACATGAATGATGGTTTCACGGTCTATCTACATTGGGGCATGCAGGTGTGACTGCATATGTATAATTCACCCATAGGTTGGTAGAAATATTTGATCGAAGAGATATGGAGGAACACATTGTTGAGCTACCTAAGCTCAAGCAATCGAGAAATCCGGAGACCTATATCTCTGAATTCCTGAAACTTTCCATCATGGTGCCAGATTTTTCTACAACTAGGAGAGTATACATGTTCATTGATGGCCTAGCAGGACCTTTCCATGGGTTAGTAAAGTCCCCTAGACCAACTACGCTCCAACATGCCATTGAGAGTGCTAGGGACTTACAAGATGCTTTTCCAAGGGCAAGAGCTCCATTCCAGCAAAAACCCACCTTTCAGTAAAAGGGGAAATATATGAATGAAGGTTCCTCCCCCAAAGGCGAACCAGGTTAAAGGACCTCTTACTGATGATGTCTGGAGTGACTTGAGGAGGAGTAATATTTGCTTCACTTGCCAAAAATCATGGGCACCAACGGTATGGTATCGAGAAGGCACATTATATTGAAGTATTCTTTGATAGTGAAGAGGAAGAAAAAGAAGAGTTGGAAGGAGATACCAGCGATGTGGCACCAGGAGAAGATACACCACCATCAAGAGGTGGAAATGGAGTGTTTGCTTCAATTGGAGGAGCCCTTGCAGCTTTTCCGAGAGTTCCCAAGTATCTGACATTGAGAGTCTGAGGCAAAGTTTAAGGGAAGCAGGTGTCAGTATTGATAGACTATGGGGCTACCCAAAATTTTGTTGATACCCAACTAGTGCAGAGGAGAGGCATACCCACATATGATTTTGAAGGATTCTCAGTTTTGGTTCTAGGAGCTAGAACCGGGCAGGGACTTACACATTGACAGATCACTTCTTCGTGGTTGATGTTCCTGACACCAATGTGATATTAGGTGTATAATAGTTTATCACACTAGGAAAGGTCACCACATATTAGGAGACCTTAGAGATGGAATGGACAGATAAGAAGAGTGGTAAGCGCCAAGTGATCTAGGGCATGCACACCTATACACCTCAGGTAGTCTCATCACATAGGATGGAGGCTGATCTGTGCAGAGAAGACATAGAATGGGTAGTAGAAATATGTATCTCAGAGTCATGAGGCAAGGGTATAGCAGTCCACCTGGATGTGCAGTCTATTCTAGACCGTTATTCTATAGTATTTGGGGACATTTCACCAGGAAGGACACCAGACTGGGGGTTTGAACATACTGTTGAGTTTAAGCAGGGGATGAAAGAAGTCATAAAAACACCATATACACACCCCAAAGCCTACAGGGTTGAGATTGAAAGAGAAATTCAAGAGCTATTGGATTTAATACATATCCGACCCAACACCAACTCTTTTGCCTCTTTTGTGATGTTGGTGAAGAAGAAGAATGGTACATTGAGGATGTGTATTCACTATAGAGCCTTGAATAAGAAGACAATGAAGAATATGTACCCAATTTCCAAGATCGATGAGTTGATTGATGAGCTAAGGGGATCAAAGTTATTTTCAAACATTGATTTGAGGTAGGGGTACCATCAGATCAAGGTAAGGGATCAGGATATACCCAAGACTACATTTAGATTTCATTATAGCCACTTTGAGTTATTGCAGATGACCTTTGGGCTGACCAATGCTCCGGCTACTTTTCAGTCTTGTATGAACCACATCTTCCGTGGTCAGTTGAATAAATTTGTGTTGGTTTTCTTTGACAATATTCTCATCTATAACAGCACATCGGAAGAGCATCTGAAACATATTGAGACAGTATTACGCATTTTGGAGGAGAAAAAATTCTATGCTAAGCTCTCCAAATGTGACTTTGGGCTCACAGAGATGCTATATTTGGGCCACATCATTGGAGTGGATAGATTAAGGGTCCATGAGGAGAATATACATGTTATTCAGGATTGGCTAGAGCCAAATAATGTAACATAACTTTAGGGGTTTGTAGGCATCTGCACCTACTACTGAATTTTTTTCAAAGGGTTCTCCCAACTAGCAGCACCACTCACAGATCTTACCAAGAAGGGAGCCTTTGGTTGGAAAGATACTACATAGAGGGCCTTTTATAGGCTCAAGGAGGTGATGATCAGTTGTCTAGTGTTGGTATTTCGACATTTCACCTAGCCCTTTTTGATGGAATGTGATTCTTCAGGGGAGGGCTTTGCTGCAATCTTGATGCACGGGGGCCACCCCATAGCCTTTGAGAGTCAGAAGTTGCTGCCACATGAGAGGTTGTATCCCATATATGACAAGGAAATGTTGGGCATTATGCATGCATTGGCCAAATTTAGGCAATATCTGGAGGGCAACATATTCTGAGTAAAGACTGATCACAACCGTCTTCAGTATTTTCTTCGGCATAAGAAGCTACGAGAGAGGGAGAAAAAATGGGTTAGAGAAATTCAGGCATATGAATTTGATATTGAATATGTCAAAGGGAAGAGCAATGTGGTAGCGGGTGCCTTATCATGGATACCATCAATACTATCCTTGATGAGTGTGGATTTAGATTGGAAGGCCCAAATATTGGTGGAGTATTCCAAAGACTGCTTCACATGTCAGATAGTAGATGGGAAGGTGACCAATGAGAGGTATCTAGTGATGGATGAGGTCATCTACTACTAGGACCAGATCTTCTTGATTAGAGATTCTAAGCTCAAGGAGAAATTTTTTCATGCAGTAGATTATTCACAACTCTCAAGCCACCAAGGTTTCACAAAGCCATGTTAGGCGACCAGGGAGAGATTCTCATGGAAGTTCTCAATGAGGATGTGCTCTAGCATATCAGGGAGTGCATAGTTCACTAGAAGAATAAAGGGGAAAACAAACATCTTCCAGGGTTTTTACAACCACTTCCTATTCTAGAGGGGAAATGGGAGAGCATTTCTATGGACTTCGTTACCGGTTTACCAACAGTACAGGACATAGATTGTATCTTTGTGGTCGTTGATCGACTAACAAAGTATTGACATTTATTTATCATCTCTTTACGGTACACTAATCCACAAGTGGCTAAGATTTTCTTTAGAGATGTTTTCAGACTTCATGGTCTTCCTAAGAATATAGTTAGTGATAAATATAATCGCTTCATGGGTGTCTTTTGGTAGGTGATTTTCCATTTGGTGGGTATCTAGTTGACACTGAGTACCGGTTATCACCCATATACAGATGGGCAGAGAGAGATAGTAAACAAGTGGCTAGAAGGCTACCTATGAAACTATGTTTCGGGGCAGTAGAGAGCATGGCTACGATGGCTCCATTTGGGAGAATATTGCTAGAATATGAAATTTCATATGTCAATCAGTATGTCTCCATTCCGGGCTATTATGGTTATGATGCTTTATAATTTGTTGATGTGATGTTTGGGGTAAGTAAGGCTCCTAGAGCCAAAGAGTGGATCCAAGAGAGTCAGAATATACTCTGTGCTCTCAAGGACAAAATTGCTACAACCCAAAATCAACAGAAGTTATATGTAGATCGTGGTTGGGTGGAGAGAATGATTGAGGTGGATGATTTGGTCTATCTCTGCCTTCAGCCTTTAAAGCAATCTACACTAAAGGAGAAGGGGTTTGAGAAGCTTAAGCCCTATTTCTATGGGCCATAAAGGGTAATCCATCGTGTTGGGGAAGTATCATATGAGTTGGAGCTCCCCATTGGGAGTAAGATCCACAAAATTTTTCATGTCTCATACCTCAAGAAGGACATTGTATAGTATGTAGTTGCCACTATGGATCTCCCACCTATTGATGATGAGAGCCATCTGGTTTTACAACTGGAAGCTATCTTGGATACTCAAGAGAGGGAGCTAAGGAATAGGGTGATTAAGGAATATCTGGTTCGATGGAGGAATCTTCCGGATGAGGATGGTACTTCGAAAGGGGAGAATATTTTGCAACATCCATAGTTGCAGTGGCTTGAGGATAAGAAACATTTGAGAGAGGAGGACTCTAATATTCCTAATTATCTTTTAGCTAGTTATACTATTAAATTTTATTCTGTCAATAAGATAGATGAATAAGAGGGTAGAGGGACTCATAAATCCCTTTAGTAGGAATAAAACCACTTCTATTGTTAATGTGGATCAATGCATATAAATAGTATCAAGATGAATAAACCAATCCTTGGTGTGAACGTGGGCCAATGCATGTGGATGGGGTCAAATTGACCAAATGAACAGCGCAACCATGGAGGTAGTGGAGATAGTGGAGGACAACGCAGTCATAATGGATGGGAGTAGCCATGAGAGTAGCATCATTATTTTGTGGGGCCAAGGGGGTGAGGGCTCACAAAGAATATAAGGAAGGGGATGGTAGCCATAGAAATCATTCTAATGATTGTTTATGTATTTTCTTTATGAATTTCTGGACGCTTCAACTGTTTAGCGATGTCTGTTTTGTTGTTTAGCACAAGGGTGTTTCTGAGCGGAAATCCCACCCTCATCCTTAAGGGACTTTGAGTACCTACTCAGGAGATGTTATTGACTTGCATTTCATGATTCGACATCATGCCAATACTCAGCCCCTATCAGTAGCATAGTCTCCTTCAAGAATTGCGCAATCTAGGAGGGAAGATCTAGTGGAGGGGTAATACCCAAGTTTTTGAGCTTATCATCCAGTGAGGAGATCACCCTTTCATCTAGAAAGTCAGTGGGGAGGAGTAGCAGAAATTTTCTCATCATATTAGCCACCTCCCAACAGTCTCCCAGTTGTAGTGCATAATTTAGCCCTAGGGCTTTATTGTTCATCATTGTCATTTCCGGAAACCCTTTCCTGGTTATCTTGGAATTGTGCTAGAAAGCCCAGACCTCTGATCCCAGTAATTTCTTAGCACCCAATCAACAGATCTATGCATTCCTAGTTTCCAACAGTAGTATTTTACTCCAGGATTGCATAGTCACAACCTCCCATCAGTTGGTACAGCAATAGCATATTATGTCTTTATGTTTAGTGTCATTTCAAGCTTTTTCTACCTAGATTCAGTGTCTCTTTATCAAGCACTTGTAATTAATTTGTGCTATTGCATATAATGAAATGGCTCAACTGATCTATTCATGTATTTGATGTGTTTATGTTTAATGCATTTTCCAGTTTTATGTTCTATATTCCTTTTTTTCCTATATTGAGATATTACATAAGTTTTCTCCTGTTTGACTTTGTTACATGTCCACCTCGATTTAACACTAAAAATTTGGCGTTATTTTCATATTTACCCACAAACTCCATAATTTTTTGTTAATAAATAAAATAATTAATTAAACCATAGTTTTCTCATAGGAAGATCTCAAAAAACCTCATCAAATGTGAGTTTCAGATCTGAATTGAAAGTTGTATCAATATTAATATCCACAATTAACAAACCCAGCACATAGAGAGCATGCTCATCAAAAAATTAACGTGAGTAATCTCCAACATTTCTCTCATAATATTTCAAAACCATAACCTAGTGTGAGTAATCTTCAACAATTCTCTCACAATATTGCAAAACCATAACCTAACATTTTTCATATTTAACGTGAATTTTCAAGATCCTCAAGACATCAAAAACTCACCAGATTTTCATTGCTAGAATATAGAAATCCATTTCCTCATCAATATATATTAACAACCTCTAAAAACTATGCTCACATATGCAGGTATAGACACAGGAATTCCAACTTCAGTGAGGACCACAATACCAAGAAAATAAAGCAGAGCCTTTCAGGAGGAAAGAGAGCCCGAAACTACAAAAGACTACCTTGATTCGCGCAATGTCCATATTGTACAAAGAGAGTCCAATAAAATATATTTAGGCTCTAACTGATTAGAAATGAATTTATTGATAATCTCTTATTAAATTGTCTACCAACACACTTAAATCTAAGTTTACGACACCAAATATTAAAGCAAGTGGTATTAAAAGACTGGATCCACAAGTATATGTACATGAAATCTATTTTTACAGTACCTCATTTGTATTTTTTGATTGGCCACATCTATGGTACATGTCACGATGACATCGACCCTTGAAACCCATCGCAAGGGATAGGGGGCAGACTCACGTCACCCAAAAATTTATAGCAAAAGCCTAATGTTAACTATATAAAATTGAAAAAATTATACATCAGTGAAAAATTAATACAACTCAATCGATCATAGATGTTACTGAGCAAGAAATAACATAGTAAATTTGAATATAAGTAGGACATTATTATTCAAACATCAACATAACAAGCATGAAAAGACACAAGTATTTAATTACACCATATAACTATGCAGAGGTAGAATAAATGTCACGTTGAATTAAGCAATGGATGGAGGATGATATGAGATCCATACTGAGGGTAATTCATCATGAAAATAGTGGGTGCATGTCTCTATGAAGGAGAAATCTCAAAATAAAAGCGTTGTAAAACCATTTCCAAAACAACCTTGGCTTCAATCACTCTAAAATTTCACCCTATGCAGGCCCTCATCGATTACCAAATGCAATAAATGCAAATGGATGTTCTAGAACCCATAAAACACCCATGGAAAAACTTGTTGGATTGAATTCATTCACATCATCTCCCCACAAAGTTTGGTCACGATGAATGGACAAGATAGGAATGAGGAACTTCATGCCTTGTGGAAGATTAAGACTCCCATTTTTGAGTTCGTTCATTTTCCATGTGACCATAGCTACTAAAGCTAGATAAAAATTCATAGACTCTTTTAAAATCATGTCCATCTACAAGAATAATCATAAATCACATCAATACATTGATTTATTGTTATATGGTTATAGCCCAATTAACTAGATAGTTATTGATCTTACGATTTCGATGTCTTGGGCATCGTTACCACATGCATCTAGAACTAGGTTCTGAGCCATTTACTTCTAGTCTTCATTAATGGCTAGAAGAAACACAGTCCATGTTAATCGATTTCCAATGGTCTTCCTACCTACAGAGAATAAGTCTTGCATTCCTCTATTATATCTCCAATTCCAACAACGCAAGCACTAGGGTTAGCCTAGTCTCCTCCATTATATTTTTAGTTGACATCTACATAAGCCCTAGAAAATCAGTTTAAAGTAGCCTCTTATCGCATGTATACTTTTATGTTCTTTGGATTATCTTCACCATAGATGATATAATTTCCTTGGCGTGTTTCCATTGATGTAGGTTTTGTTTCGTAGGAAAAAGCCTGATACATATTTGAAACCCTTCTCTTCATATTTAGACAATATTTTAGATATGATGGCTTGCTTCTATTGAATCAAAACTAAAAGAACAACATTATAGATATAATTTATCAATTATGAACGTTGAGGAAACTTTCCAGCCTGAGGCAAATGGAAATGTTTTCTAGGTTTTATTGCAATATATTAGTTGTGGTGAAATATTGGAGAATGATAAATACAACAAAAAAATGCAATATTTGAAACGAGCATGGAATATGAATTATTCAAGATCAACAAAGGAATATCACCTCCAAAAGCATGGCACATAAATTTTTTGTAAAGCTTGAGAAACAAAGATGGATTGTTCAAACATATCACTAACATTTTTTTCCTTCCTCGTATCTACTGCCAAAAGCTTCTCGTGCAATGATATCTACACTGATAATCTCACACTGTCCACGAATTTCTATCTCAGTCATGCCTTCTTCAAAGGAAATTTTTCATTTTTTTAGCATATTTGTGGCACTCCCAACAATCAAAGGATTCAATGTTTGTTATGCACACATATAACTAGATGAAATGTACAGTATTATATACATTTTAAAATTATAGAAAAACTTAATAGTATGAGATCATGTTCAGAAAGGCTCATCTCGATATATTACTTTCAATTTCTCGATGGAGAAAACAAGATTTATGATTTTTTTGTGTTGAACCCATTTCTCTCCTTTCAATTTTAGGATTCCATATCCTTCCAATACTTTGTTTTTTCATAATAGAGATGGTTTAATGACAATATCTTCTTGATTAGCTCAGGGCATGAAATATTTAGTCTTGCTATAATGCCAAAATGGATGACAAAAGTGCTACCTATAAAAACATGAAAACAATAGAAAGCCAATAAATGTTGGAAATAATTACTTCTTGTCAACTCACTGAACACCGCCTCGTTGTCACTGCCCTAACCTGCCTAGATTTGAAAAGATGCCACCACCTTAACGTCTTCAACATACAAGGGGAAATAAGCGACCTAAATTTTGTATAAATAGAGTTGAGTTGGGATAGAAAAATCGAATTCCAAACACATAGTCCAAGTGGATGTAACGCAGCTATAACTACTTTTCTATTCCATGGTTATGTAAATGAGTTTGTCGTTTTTCTGTTATGCGTAGCTGCATGTTATTATCATGTTGTTATTTTTTTTTTCCGTTGTTTACTCCACAATCCTTCAATTGGTATTAGAGCACAACACTCAGTTCCTTTCATCTAGTATTAGAGCCACAATAGTGAGGGATGAGTAAAAGGAGTCATTGCATTCGATTAGTTGTGTTCTTTTTATGCTCTATTTCCGAGATAACAATTGAGCTTATTACAATTGTGTTCATTGCTATGTTGTAAAGGTAAAGGTAGAAGAGATGAGTGTTGTACACAGTTGTAGCTGAATAATCTTATAGTAGCAGTTTCCTAGTTTGTTGTAGTCTTACACTGTCAGCGTTGTTTCTTTGTCGTTTGCCGTTTCATGTAAATTGAATAGTTTTTGTTCGTTGCTTTAGCTGCGTGTTCTTTTCAATCTGTCACAACTGTCGTTGCGTGTATTCTCTATCTTTAAATATAGTTGAACCTTTTTTCATGTGTGTTTTTCATTAACACTGAATTTTTTGAAGGAGCAACTAAGCTTGAATATTATGTCAGCTTGGCATAGTTATGTTGTAGAGAATGTCAGCGGACCTTGGACACATAAAATCCCATCGCATATTTTTCATGGTGTGCTATCAATAATATACTAATCATTGGAAATTTTTGTTGAGTGTTATTTTCAAGGAAACTTGTTTCCTCAATTTCTTCTCGCCAAGATTCAGTTTCTTATGTCCCATTGAATCAAGTAAATAAAGATAGTTATTCTAGAAAATTGTCGTTGTTAAGATTTCCATGAGCCTGTAGAGCTACGACCATATCAAGAAGAATTTATGCGACATATTCTCTCCAGATTGTTGTATATGTTGTAGAGCGGAAGATTGTTGTATATGAAAATTGAGGCATTGACTAGTCTGTGTGCTGCTTGGATCTTACTGCATGAAGGGAGTCTAGAAGAGAAGAGAGGGTCACTTATTTTTGGTCAATTTAGTTGATAGTTTCATTTGATATTTTCAAGACGTGGTATTTGCAAGATGTGATTTGCTAGTAGAGGGAGACGAGATTCATTATCGTGTATAAGCTTCATGATCCATTGTGTCCTAATCCAACAGTGACAAAGCACGTGCTTGACCGAGTGGCATGCTATGTGGGTTCTATTAAAACTATTTGATTCGAATTCTCCTATGTTGAACAATGATAGGTCGAGTAAATACATGTTAAAGTTTTTAATTCTTGAGGGAAAATCCATTGGACAAAAAGGCGCTCATATTATCCAAGGTTTTTAACTTTTGGAATGTTTCAAACTTTTTTTATTCCGAGCATAGTGCCTGTGTGAGAGACTGTAACTTTAGCATGAGCTATATTGGAGCATGAGCCCACTAGTTGAATATAAATTCTGTGGTGAATCGTGAGTTAACCGTTGCTTAGTTGAGCCTGTGTGGTGAAACTATGGTACACATTAAGGTGTGGAGTATTATCCCTTCATTTCTCAAGAGGAGTGTTGATTTCCATATATTTTTAATGTTGTTTTATGTTGTTGTATATGTCATTAAAAGTATTTTGGTAGATTTGTAAAGTTCCTTTCCAATTTTTCTGAGCATCAAATTATGTATGGATGTATGGATTAAAAGTTTTCATGAGAAATCATTGAACTAAAGAGTGTGAGACCTGTAGTGTTCTATTGTTCTCATGGGAAAATCTAAAAGGTTAAGAAAGTTGAAACAACAAGAAGATTCATTTGATGAGTTGGAAGCTAACAGTAACAAATATGAATTGGCATTAAAATACATAAAGGAATGCATAGATGAAAACATCATTCCCCTCATTGCAGATGAAATGACAGCTAAGGAAGCTTGGGATATTCTTGAAAGGACTTTTGGTGCAACGGGGGGTAATTAAGTCGAAGATAGTAATGTTGTGCAACTTGTTGTTGAAGATAGTGATGTAATGCAATGTGTTGTAGCGGTGTTTGAAGATGAAAATAAAGATGGATCTATAGGAGCGAATCTACAGAGAGATGAAGAGTTTTGTGAATCTCATCACACTGTTGATGATGTGTTATGATTTAGAGCTGATTTTGGCATAGAAGATGTTGCTAATGGAGAAACAACTGAGGTAGTGGATCCAACAATTGAAATTGTTGATGTTAACTTTGATGGAGAACCACTAACGAATGATGAGAGGTTGGAGAGGATCCAACAAAAACATGTTAGTGATATGTTGTTATTTGGAAAAAGAAACTCACTTATGTCTAGAAATCAAGTGGAAGAAAACTTGTTTGTAGAAGAAAAGGTGGAGAATCATGATTATCATCCATTGATAGAATTGAAGGAATAAGAGATGAAAGTTCTCATTCCAAAGAAAAATGAACAAAACCAACATGGTTTTGAAGATATTTTTTTCATATAAACTTAACATTGATTTTGTGTATGCAGATGTTAAAAAAACCAAGAAGAATCAACAAAATATGAAGAAGAATTAAAATTTCTTGAGGCATGGCTTGAAACACCATGTGTTGATGATGTTTGCATATAATTTTCAAGAATGAATGTTGAAGACAAGATGAACGATGTTGAAAATGAAAATGTGAATGAAATTTTTACGTAGATGGAGTCGTGAAGAGATAAAATTTTATTATGAACTTATGTTGCAATAAATTGATTATCAGAAGATTAATGATAAAGAACAAATTATAGAAGATGAGATGTGGCAACAATCCACATACAAGAAATTTTTTGAAGAAGTAGATGACATCCATGGACATCCTGAAATTAATTTTTATGTTTTTATGATGAACAAAGATATAGTGATGGAAAAGATGCAAGATCAATTGAAGAAACGGAAATTCGGAACATACAACAAAAAGACAAAGATGAAACAGTTCAGAGAATACAGTATATGGAAGAAACAGAAAAAGAAATCCATCCCAAAAGTTGATGTCAAATTTTTTGAGTCATTGTAAGGCTAGCTGAGACTTAGACCAACATGTTTACTTATGTTATGTCATGGTTAAGTTTCCAATCGTAACACCGCCTCGCCATCACCTACCCTGCCTAGATTTGAAAGGGTGCCACTGCCTTAACCTCTTCATCATCGAACAGGTAATAACCGACTTATTTTTTTTATAAATAGAGTTGAGCTGGAATAGAAAAATAGAAGTCTGGAGGCACCGTCAGAGTGGGTGTAACGCAAATGTAGTTGCTTTTCTATTCCATGGTTATGTAAATAAGTTTGTTGTTTTTATGTTATGGGTAGCTCCATGTTGTTATTGTGTTTTTCCGTTGTTTACTCTGCAATCCTTCAATTGGTATCGGAGCACAACGCTTTGTTTCTTTCAATAAAAATGACATTTCCAAGCCAGGCTGTAATAACCCTTCTAGTCTACATCGTTGCTGAATAGGAGCTCCGACGGTACTCTACGATGGTGAATTGAATCAAATGACACCTATTCACCTCAACATGTAACACTTAAATTTTGTAAATCCAGCCTAATGCACAGCAAGAGAAATCACGACCATTAAATGCTTTGTCAGACGAACAATATTCCCCCGGATGAAATCCTCGCCATTCATTTAGAAAAAAAAAATGAAAATTTGCTCATTGACATATGCTCCAAGTCGAATTACATACACCTATCGGAGAAAAAGCCATAGCACGATGAAGCCCTAGTAGTGCGATCAATTGTATGGCCTATGCCATCAGCTAGTCCACATTGTTCACATATCTGTTCACCACAATTCTGAAACGTATAAGCATGTCTAACGTCATTAATTTGCTATTTAGCTATATGGTTTCTATATATATATACCATCATCTAAAAAATGCCATTAATTTGCTATTTAGCTATATGGTTTCTATATATATATACCATCATCTAAAAAATAAAAACATATACAGGTACAGCTGATAGGGTTTTTAAAATCAAATTGGGAAGACCTGGGATCTCTATATTTCGAACATTCCCTCTCTTATGGGAGATTTTTCCTTTGGCTTTTCAAAAAATTGGGGACTATATAGCATGTAGAAAAAGTAACTATTTTTTTTTTTCCAAATGAAAATACAGGTATAAAGAAATTGTACATTCTTAGTTTCTCATTAAAATGGGCTAAAAAATATGTCTAGCGAGTAATATAAATCTTTGGTTCCATTTTTTAGTTATTTAAGTTTCTTCAATTTTTTCTTTTCTTGTTTTATAAGAATATTTTCTGGGAATTCAATGTTTAAGAACTATATAAGAAAATCACTCTTTTACTCATGGTCAAATTTGTGATACTATGATTATTAGAATATAGTTTACCTTCATTTCATTTTAGTATGAAGGTAGGGTGGCAAACCTAGAGATCAAAGAATCCAAATTTTGATATAGGTTTTTTGATATAGTTCGTTAGTTTTAAATACTTTTGAGAAGTGTTTTGTAGAGTCATAACTAGTCATATAAAATTTTCAATTTTGTTTAATTTTGAAATAGTTTTATTAAAAAAAAAATTATCAAAGTTTGAATGTTTTATTTACTTTATGAAATTATATATTCTAGCAGGTTTGTATATTAAAAATTTTAAATATAAAGATTTATTTATTTATTTAAAAAAAATTGAAACCATAGATACACATCCTTATATAACTTGAAGGACTCTTTTCAGTAATCAATGATATTTGGAAACAATAACCATTAGTCCAAAAAAACAATAGTGATGGGAAACAATAACTACACGGGGAAGTGACAGCTCACTGCATTGCTTTTCATTTTATCTATTAAATTTAACATTATTTCTATTCCATTTTTTATGAACTAAAATTTCCATAGACTGATGACCTTCCAATTGATTATCTGTTTTCATTACAGTAAATTTAAACTATTTTCCTAACAGAGTTTAATATGAGTGGTACTATAACATCACAATCTAATTGCTAATTTCTTTTAAGTTTTATTGGATATATTTTTTGGTTAATTCTGTCCATATTTTAATAAAAAGTTGTTGACTTATACATTAAGTTATATAATATGTGTAATTTAAATGCTCCAAAGATATTTTAGGATATCAATAATATTTATACCTTCAAATGTATCATGAAAATTACAATCTCACAAAAATATTATATTAAAAAGATATGATAATTAATGTCAAAAGGGAGCACAACGTAGAACAATCAAAATGGAATCATTCTCATTTCACGATGGAAATTTGAGTTTACTTGAGAAGTAATCCCCATAATCACCATCCACTAGATATCAATTATGGTTTGCTGAAATAAATTCTTGATAAAAATTGAAGAATCAAATTTATTGATGAAACTGGGCAATTCTCAAGTGAGAAGCTCCACCTGGAGACTACTTCTCCAAAAATCCTCTATGTCAATTCACACAAAAGGTTGTTACATATTAACTAGCACATAAATGGGGTGGTTTGAACCACTCCCTAAATAATAGGATATTATACCTAATCAGAGGGTCTCAATTCTATCCTACACCAACAAACAACCAAATCTAGGAAAAAACTAACTTTCTCCACTAATTTTAACACTCCTCTTTAATAGAGAAAGGGTGCTTGGAAAAAATAGCATATGCATACCAGTCTAGTCTCAGCTAGGCTTACACTAGTACATAAAAAAATGTGGTAATTAAGCTTTCATTTTTGTCTTACTTCTTGAGAGTCCATGATTGTTCATTCGTTAGTGAAGTTTCATATTCACTTTTCTTGCCATTACATAGTGGTTAAGCTTATCCTTCTTTTTGTATTTTCTGTGCCAAATCTGGAACACCTGAACTTTTCTTCTCCTCCTTCTTGATCTCGATTGTAGGTTAACATTCTTTGAATTTAATGTTTCATGTTCTTGGGACTTAGAGTTGTCCTTAATGTTTGCAATTGCTTCTTCTTGACTTCCAATATCTCAACACTTAAAAACAATGTTCGATTCATAAAGAGGATCATATTGGCTGTTGTCTTCCTGCTCCTTCAAGAGAGATTTCATTTCTCCATCTCTTTCTTCTAACATGGTTTCTTGATTCATGCGTTCAACTTGTTTACTTAATTCTGTTTTTGCAAACATGTTGTCCTACATTTGATCTATATATGAAGATAGGTTTTCCTTCTCACTGCACAAAAAATCATCGATTAGATGCTTTTCATGCATCAAATTGATCCACTCGTCGTGCGATACATTTTTATCATTAAATTTAATTTCATTGGTCTCTGCATCACCAAAGCTTTCTTCATAAAAAATTCAGATTCTACATGAATGGTTTTTTTATTCATCGTCACATGTTTCAATGTTAGTTATAGGCACTTATTCAATATCCATTTTTGCAACTTTGAAGTTGTCATTTTCAGTTTCACACTCAGTTATGGAACTGAAAGTACAATCATCATTTTCAAGAGAAATATCTTCATCATTTTTTCCCTCATTCAAAATGTACTTCATTTCTAAAATATCCCATAAAACTTTTGCATTGTGGACCTCACCATATTCATGTAGTATACCGAATAAAACACTTTCATCTAATGCAATGGTTATAAGGTGTAACGTTGAAGTCATATCATTGTTCTATTTAAAAATACCATCTTCAACATAATTTAATAAATCTACCTTCCATAATATTTTTTTCATTTCAGTTGTCCAGATTTCATAGTCCATACTTGAAAAGGAGATGTGGCATTAACCTTTTTATGATTTCATCAAATTTGAGATCTGCATTATGATCCTTGACTTGACCATCTACTGGTCCATCAGCGTCAACCTAAAAAACATCACCAAATTCACCAGAAAAATATATCACAAGTATCTCTTGATGCTTTCTCCTCTGTTTTCTTCGAGACTCTTTCAGTTCCCTTTGTAGAACCATTGCTAAATACACTACTCAACCAAATTCAGTGGCCTCTAATCACTTCTCAGCTACATCACATAATCCATTGGATCAGACACACACGGCTACAATGCTCCTCTTTTTTTTCCCTGCAGGTTCATTTACAAACCATACAAGGTATTTCTATATCCAACATCAATAGCATCCCAAACCTCAAATTGAGATAATGAAATATAATTTCCACAATCCTTTTAATTCATGCCAGTTCACCGCAACATAATTTAAATTTGGAGCTTTAACTACCAGTATGAGAACATAAATGTGTAAGGTCTCCACATTGTTAAACAACTGGTATTTTATTGTATTCATAAAGGTTGTTGGAATCCGTGAAATGGTCTTTACGTGTGGTTTATGCAACATCTTTCAGGATTGTGAGCATATGAGACAAATCATAGTTGAAAAATCAAAAGCATATGTTTCTAAGAGCCATTGGTTGTGAGATCGAAAGCATGAGAACGAGTATCCAATAATTTAACGACAATAGTGATTTCCTTCAACAGAAGATAATCACAGAGCTTTCATTTTAACCTCCATAGTTGAATTTCAACAGCAATCCGAGGAACAATTTAATTTTAGCAACTTAACCCAAATGTTTCTCCACACAAGTATTTGGTCAAGAAATGAACCCAAAAACAATCTTGGACTCAGTCTCCATCGATACTCTTCAACAATGATCCACACATGTAGGGATTTTACAAAAGCAGTAAGGCACTCCCAATGTCAATAGATACAGGTCGCACAATCTCAGTTATAGGCTCTCCGAAGACTCACTTCAAAAAATGCTGGTGATTAGAGTAATTCCAAGACAGACTAGTAGGTGCAATCCACCTAGATTTGCACCTCTTTTCCAAATGCAACCTGTTGGTCATGTTTTCACCTTGAACCGAGGATTTCTTGAAAAAAAATTTAGACAGTCAAGCCAAATGAACACTTGAACTGCAACACAAAAACATAGCAACACACTTTGATATCCTGATGGAGAAATGCAACAACACGCTCTGATATCCTGGTGGAGAAACACAACAGCACGTTGCACATATTATCAACTATTTTCAGAACACTTGTAGAGGGAGACAGACCACATAAAAAGCATTAGCAGGTCACTGGTGAGCTCTGATATTGCACCAAGAGTGCTGCAACTCCCACGAGCTACCCTACATTACTTTATCAACCTGGGGTTCGTACAAAATTGAAGGGGACAATGCTATATACATAGCAGATGCACTCTATTAATCATGTCATCCTCTTTTGCTTTACGAAAGGGTGATATTTCTTAAACTATGATAAAAAATGAAAAGTAAATTTTTGAAAGGGAATGACAGAAAGGAAACTAAACTAAATTACTGAAAAGAAATGAAAAGAATGAAACTACTTTAATTTGCAGAAAGGAAATGACAAAAAGGAAACTAATTTAACTTGTTGAAAATAAATGGCAGAAGGGAAACTAATTCTAAACCACACTTAACTTGGCCAAACAGATAAATGCACTCTACTTGCCTTGTGGTTTGTCTATCATGCTTCTACTCATGAAAATAAGGTATCCATGAACTAATTATAATTAATAAGATTTATTTTGATCTTGGAGGAGATAAAAAGGGCTAAAGAGGCTAATGGAGGGCTTAACACATGAAATGAGGCTTTGAAGTGGAAAGTGGGGTTTTAAACCATATTAACACTCTATTACAGTGCAAAAGGCTTTGGATCGAAATAAATTGAAATATGCGATGGTGGAGATGCGATGTGGAGGTGGGACTGATATCGAAATCATGACATCGCAAAGTTGGAGTGGTAAGAGTTAAAGGGAATAGGCTAAATAATGTGATGTGTGAAGTGCAGCGGGGAAGAGCGGCAAAGTGCAATAATGATATCGTAGTCAGCAGAAAGAAGTGGTAAGTGTGATAGAGACCAACGAAACAGTGGAAATTTCGATGTGCGATGGGTGACGTGGCAGTGGGACCGACGGCGGAGCGCGATCGCAAGATCAAAATCTGCGAAAAAAAAGATGCAAGTGTAAAGGAAAAAGAAAAAGAGTTGTGAAGTGCGATTGTGATGTGGAAATTGTGGTAAGTTAGAAGGGAAATAGGAAAAGGTTGTGATCCATGATATGTGATGTCTTAATATCGCAATCGACGAGAAGAGCGGTAAGTGTCAACAGGAACGACTTAAACAACGTGAAGTAAGAAATGCAAAGTAAGGTAGTGGGGATTTCAAGGAGGAAAGGCAGAAGACGAGTTTTGATGATTTTTTTTCAAGCGTTTAACATTAAAAAGGGAAAGGAAAAAATGAATAAGAAAAACAAAGGAATAAGGGGGCTGAAGGGTTTAAGTATCGTTAGGGGAAAAGTGGGTGTAGTAGTTGGGAATGAGAACAAAACATGAGGGAATGGAGGTGTAGATGCTTGGTTTAGACGAGTAACGCAGATATGGAAATAGTGAACACTAATCAATGTTTTTGGTCTGTGGGAAGGTCTACCCTTCTCAAACTCTATTGAAAGAGATGAGAGAGGGAGGCTTGACCACAAATTTTGGAGTTTTTCGCCTATTTTTCTACTCACAAGCAGATGAAAAGCTACAAAAACAAACTGAAAGGAAAGTCTAAGAAACAATGAAACTATCAGCATAAGGATTGAGGCACATGATTGGGCCCTAACCCGTGAGCCTAGCTCTTTGACGCACATGGATTGGGCCCTAACCCATGAGCCTAGCTCTTTGAAACTTGAATTAGTCGAATGAAATAATTCTTCTCATTTCATAAAAGAATAACAGTATACATCTCTAAAATTTTGTTCACTGAGTAAAATAGAAAGCTAAATATCTTGAAAAAAAGTTTCAACTAAAATCGATTCACTGAATAACTCTTCCTAGCTCTATCTCTGCTCTATTTATTCTACAGGGCAGCTACCAACATCTCCCTGGAAAATAGTGATTGAGTCCACTTAACTCCAAGTAAACAAAGATTGAGTGCCTGGCTGCCCCTAGAATTAAAATTAATGGAGAGAATCCTTGGGGATCCTTTTGGAATTCGAATTTCTTGTAGAGAATCATTGGGATACTTTGGCTGCCTTTGAGATTTAAGCATGGTGGACGATCCTCCAATAATTTCTCCTTGTTGTCTCCTCCAAGTCTCTATGATAAAATCCTTATAAAAAATCTTAATAAATCATTATTTTCTGCACTCAACCTCATATTAGAAAATCAGAGTATGTTATCCTTAATCACCACCTATACTAGCATCATAAAACCAAATAATAATAAAAATTCCAAAAAAAGAGATCTAAGAAGGAAAAAAGGTGACCATTAACCCCTCTAAATATGTCTAATGATGGAGCTCATCATCACCCCCCTACTGAATGGTTGCTCATCCCCTGAGCAACTAATCCTCCTCCTGCATTTCCTTCAAGGCTTTGATAGCCCCCTTGATTTCTTGAGGAAGAAGTGTGAGAGTCTCCTCAAGGGAGTAAAAACCATTATTCTTTTCTACATTCTCCCATTCTCTATCTTGTGCATCTATGTCCTTTTTATCATTCAGCCCCAGCAAAAAAGGTGGGATGAGATTTAATCCCAACCACTAGATCTTTTTGGCCTGCATAGCCCTCTTGTGATAGGATTCCCTTTCCAATGTAACCCTCGGTGTTTTTGGAGTATGGTACTCCCTCTTCTTGAGGTTGTGAGGGAGGTTGTTCCATCTCCTCTCGCTGGCCATAGTGAACTCATCTATTATCTACCTAGATACATAATCAAAGTAGCCTATCTCATGGGTTTGAGTCTGAAGGTAGCTTTCAACCAGTGTAGGGTCACTTTCAATCTCTCGATGGTTAAGGATGACTCCTCTTGGGATGAAAAATTCTAGTCTAATATATAGGGGCTCTCTGTTTCCACTTCCCATGGCCCTCCATACCTCTGCTGCTCTAGTGTCCTCATTCACCATCCAATATGCTAGAGCCATTAACTGCATATCACCCATTATAGGATTGGGGTCCCAAATATCTAGATTCATCAGCACAAGGTTATGCACATAAAACTCTTCCATCTTTGCTCGATATCCATGTTAGCTTGCTTGTACAAATTCATGAATTACCTACAATCTTGGAAAGATAGTGATCGATGGGATGCTAGAGTTCTAATTTGAAATAGAAGCCATTTCTCCTTGAGGTACAAAACATATGAGTTAAAAGGGAACCTGTGCCGAAGGGATTATATGCATAATTCTTCCATGGTGGCTACTTGCTCCCCTTTTTGCTGCAATTGCTTCTTCAGTGCTACATTCTCTTCTTGTGCCTTCTATAGCTGCTCCTCCAAAACTATTTCTTTGATTTGTTCCTCCCCCCTTGGTGATTCTTCAATGATAACTGGGCTCGTGGGAGAAGTTTCCGGCTCTCTCTAAATCTTGTCATCTCTGGAATACAAAGAGGTTTTCCTTTTCCTCTTTGCACTCAGAGGACCTATGGTGGTAACTACCTTTTTTTATTGAGGGGATGCGATGATGTGTTGTGAGTATGTTTCTCACCCACTTTCTACTATCTCTATGACTTCTATGGCCATTTGTACTGTTTTCCTTGGCCCTTTGTCTCTTCCCATTAGGGGATTTTTGAGGTATAAAATGGGCCTCCTAAGGAAATTATAAAATAATAGTGGAAATAATAAAATAATATTAGATTACATCATCAAATTTTAGAGGAAGAAAAGAAAAAACTAAATTTTCAACTCATATTTTAAACTTATCTTCCTATGTGTTTACTTAAATTTTGAGCGACAACACTCATTGGATGCAGAATTTGATTCCTCAACGAAGGAGTACCCTTGTTGCATATTTTAGATGGACCCTGCTACACAAAAATGAGAAATACATGAAAACACTATTGCAATCACAATTTTTCATGTAGTAGGATCCATCGAAAGTATGCAACATGGGTACTCCATGGATGACGAATTAAATTTTGCATCCAATGAGTACTCTTGCTCTAAATTTGAGTAAAACCTTAGGAAGATGAGTTTAAAATAAAAGTTGAAAAAATAGTTTTATTATTTTATTATTTTTTAATCTTTGTTATTTTTAACCCCAAAAATGTTGAATCATCCCCCATGGTTGACATCATCATCTTGAATCCTATTGGTTCTTATTAATTTTATTTGGTTGTAAAGTTTTCATAGGAGGCCCATTTTAGACCTCAAAAGTTCTCTAATGTCTTCCCTTTTGGTTCTTCTTGTTTCACTTCTGGTACTTCTTCTTCTAGTTCTTCCTCTTCTTCTGATTCTTCTTCCTCTACTAGTTCTTCCTCTTATTTTTTAAGTGTTGCGGGCTCCCATCAGTCTCTCTCCCTTTAAATTTTTTCAATTTACTGGTTTGGATGATATGACATCTCCTTTTATTAGATTACGCAACTAATTTTTGGAGTGCTTATGTAACTTGTCTAAACTCTAGTTCTGTTGTAGACACTTGTTTCCTTCTCCCTATTAATTCATGATGGACTGTGTGTTTCCTCCCCTCATTCTACCATATTCCACTTGATTTAAATTATTTTATTTTGCATGCCTAGGTAGTACTTCCAGTTTTTTCAGTCATACCTCATGGTGGTGGCCGAGTTAACTGGGCCACCTTTCTGCCCCTTAAACTCTAAATCTGCAAATTTAATTACTTACAACTATTATGAATGCATAGCAAGGGGTGAGGGGCTATACCTGAGCTTATTAGTTGCTTTGAAGGCAGTTGCAGGAGATGGATTGAGGATACAAGCGTTTTGGATGTTGTGTTCATCACTATTTTATGTTCTATGAGTGAGCAGCTCAATGAATGAGCAGCTCTCTGAGTGAGTTGTTGATCTGTCCTTGTTGTTTATTCCTATTGTAGATGCTACATGGGGGGAGATCCAGATTCCATGGGTGGCACTCATGTCTTCTCTTGGGTCTGCTTCATGCGTTCCTCCCTTTTTTTTCTTGATGTTCAATAATAGATTTCTGCATTGTAGGAATTCCCTGATGTGTGTAGCAGCCTATGTTTTTTTGTCCTTGCTACATTGTATTCAGGAATGGAGTAGTGTGGTGCATGGAGGTAACAGAGGAAGTTATAAAAATGAATGGAGGGAATGATGGGATGGATGGTAAAACATAAGAAAAAAGAAGATGAATATTTCCATGTGTTTCCAGAAACCATTAATGACCTGCAAAATAGCAAACACAGAAAGAACAAAAATGTAGATGTAAATTTTTTTTTTTTGGAAAGCAAGTGGGCTGCCTTCATGGAGGTTTTCAAGCCATAGAATTGCCTTGGGAACCTTAGAGAGGCTTTCACCCATGGATCTTTATTCCTTTTCCTCTTTTTTTTATTTTTTTTAGCAAGTGAGCTGCCTCAATTGAGGTTTTAAACCCACAAGCTTTCCTTGGGTGCCTCAGAGAGGTTTTCACCCATGGATATTTATTTTTTATATTTATATATTTTTTATGAGGTGTGGGAAGTGATGTATTTTCCCATAAAATACACCTCTCTTCTTATTTAATTTACAAACTCTTCCCTTGACAAAGGCTTCTTGTAAATTTTGAATCTGTGACCATTGACAAGCAAGGGGATTCCTTCTTCATCTATGGTTCTTATTTGGACTTCATGATTATTAAAACATTTTTCCACTGTGTAAGGTACTAACCATCTTGCCATTAGCTTTCCTTTGAAATCTTTAAAAATTGAATCGTACAAAAAAGCCTGATCTCCTTCTTGGAAGGTCTTTTCTTTGATGTTCTTGTCATGTCAGAATTTCCTTTGCAGCTAAACTACCTTTGTGTGAAGAAGTGATTGTATTCTGAACTTTTCCAATCCATTTAGTTGTAGCAACCTCTCTTTTTTGGCATTTGATAGATCTAGATTTAATTCAGCTTCCATTCCTAAAGTATTGAGTTCAAACTCAACTGAAAGTGGAACTTTCTTATGATAGACTAGCTCATAAGGAGTGAATCGTGCTATCGTTTTCCAAGTAGTGTTGTAAGCCCAAGTAGCTTCTACCAATCTGTCTGCCCAATATTTTCTACTGCTACTCACAACCTTCGTCAGGATGCCCTCTAAAGCTCTGTTAGTTACTTATACTTGGCCATTCCCCTGAGGGTGATAGGAAGTATAAGTTATATGCTTAATATTGTGCTTCCTAAAGATATTCTCAGTGAGGTGAGAGGTGAATTGTGCTCCCTGATCAGTGAATATTTCTCTGAGGTAGCCAAACTTGTAAAACACATTCTCCCTCATAAATTCTACTAGATTCTCCTCGGTTTTCTACCCTTACTACTTTTGTTTCGGCCCAATTTTTTAGGTAATCCGTGCAGACTATGATATACTTCTTTTGTCTGGATGGTGGATCGTGACGTCCAACAAAGTCCATGCCCCCCTTGTCGAATGGCTCTAGAGCCACCTGAGGGTGCAAAGGCATTTCAGCCCTTTGTGTGGGTTTCCCCATCCTCTAGCATTGGTCACACCTACTGGTGTATCTTCTGGAATATTCGTGAAGGGTAGGCCAATAGTATCCTGCATGCAAAAATTTGTAACCAGTTCTCTTTGCAACAAAGTGGCCTCCACATGCGCTGTCATGACATGTAGAGAGGATATCAAAAAATTCTTCCTCCCTCACACATCTCCTTAGTATTTGATCAGGGCCTAGCTTGAAACTTTTTCCCCCAATCCATGTTAAAGACACGCTTTCTCTGATGATTATGCTCCTCTCCTTGAATGAAATATCAAGAGGGATTGTTCTAGCAACCAAGTAGCTGGCTATGTCATTAAACCATGGTGAGAGTTTTGATATAGAAAAGAGGTTTTCATTGGGAAGCTGGTCATTCACCATTCCTTCTTCTCCTGTAGGGAGAGCTAACCTGGGAAAAAAAATTGCAACAACATTTTCCTTTCCATGTTTATCAACAATATTCAAATCAAACTGCTACACAACTAACAGCCATCAAATTATCCTAGAATTTACATCTAGTTTGTTCATTAAATATTTGATGGCTGCATGGTCAGTGTGAACAAAGGTCTGATATCCATTTACATAATGCATGAATTCATTCAATGCATGGAAAATGGCTAACATATCCTTCTCATTAACAATATAATTTAGCTCTGACTTTGACAAATTCCTTTTGATGAAATAAATGGCATGAGGGATTTTGTCCTCTAACTATCCTAATTTTTCCCCTACAGCTTTTTCGGATGCATCAGTGTGGATGTGGAAAGGAAGAGTCCCATTTTTGCCTCGGAGGATGGGGGCAGTAGTAAACTTTCTCTTAATAAGCTCAAAAGCCTCTTGACAAGGACGAGACCAAATAAATTTAGAATCTTTCGCCAATAACCCAAATAGTGGCGAAGAAATCTTGCTGAAATCTTTGATGAACCTTCTGTACTAACCTACTAAGCCTAAGAAATTCCTGACATATTTTCGCTTTTGAGGAGTAGGTACCCTTTTGATGATAGTGATTTTGTTTGGGTATCCCTATATTTCTGCTTGGGATATGGAGTGTCCTAGTACAACCCATACTTTCTTTAGGAATTCACACTTCTCTAGGCTCAAGGAGAGATGCATCTCAATGCACCTTCTTAGTACTTTACCCAAATTGGAGAGAGCTTCCTGGAATTCATCCCCATATACTGTGAAATCATCCATGTAGATTTCGACAAATTCATGGACTAACTCAGAAAACATGCTCAGGACTGTTCTTTGGAAGTTAGTGGGAGCATTACACAACCCAAAGGGTAGGAATTTGTATGAAAAGGTAACCCAAGGGTAGATGAAAGTAGTTTTATCCTGGTCTTCAGGGATGATTTTAATCTGATTGTACCCACTGAACCCGTCTAAGAAGGAGCTTGACACAAGAAAACGAAATCTTCTCTGACAGAATTCATTATAATGAATAAGAAGTCATCACTTCGAAGAGTTTCCCATCCGATGGAAGGAAAACATCTTGGAAGTCTGGACCCAATGCCCCCAGCACCCGATGTACAACGGCGCTATCACTGAGTACAGGTGCAGGGTAGGTAGGCACATAGTTGACCTGCGATGGGGAAGATACAACGGGGGGATAAAAAATAGGAAGGGATGATGGCAAGCTAGCTACCACATCAGGACCAAAGAACGAAAGCTGATCAATGGTCATGATCTGTCATTCATGTGGAAAACAGAACACACGAAAAAGGGAGGAGACAAGTGCTCCCATGGCATAGGTGTAATCGCGCCCCAAGAGAAAATTGAAATCCAAGGGGCCTGAAACAACCATCACGTCCATATGGACGGTTTTACCTCCCAATGTAACCAGTAACCTTGGAAGGATCCCTAACAGTTGACTAGTTCTTATGTTAAACGTCAACATATTCTACGTAACAGGTGCAAGCGGTGGTGAACCGAAAGCTTGCCATGTAGTTGAGGATAAAATAATAATAGACACGCCTTTGTCTATAATGGTGTTGGGTACAACCAGACCATAGGCCTATATCACAATCTCGAAAGGAACATAAGACGGAAGGCGGTATCCCACAAATCGATTCCAATCAAAGGAAGTGACCAAACTACTCGGAGGGATTACCATCGAACCGAGATGGTCTTCCGCTAGTGTTATGATCAAAGAAGGAGCATCCTCCATGACCTCCATCATGGAGTCGAGAAGGGTACCCTCCGGGACCTCCATCATGGGAGGCGGAGGAGCAACTTCTTGAGATATAAGGACAGGAGAATCTTTCTCTAAGTCTAAGGAATCTGAAGAAACAAGAAGAACCCGAGGGGTGTGAGGTCCACTCTCAACGGAAAAGACCTGGTGCACCGCAGATGGGGCCAGCTCAACGGATCCCATGACCAATGGTTGGTCGGGGATGCATTCCTGAATTTGAATTTCTGGGGGAGTGGGATTGACGAAGGATGACTCTTGACCAATCGTAGGATCAGCTGGTGGAGGACTCGAAGAAAGCTGTTTATAACTAGCTGGGAGGCATGGTGTAGAAATAGTTGAGTTGTCCAAAACTCTCTTGGCTTCATCCATATATGGACAAAGGTGAATGGCATGGTGCCCTTCACACAACTTACAAGGATTGGCAAGCTTACCCTACTTCTCAAGATTTTTAACAACACTAGCTGAAGATGTGCCCCCAACCTGACTCCCGAAAGCCAAAGGCAATAGTGGATGACCGTTGGACTATACTTCGAGCACCTTGGGAATGCCAGGGCAATCTCGAAGTAGATGGTCTCCTATGCACAAGGTGCAAGGGAACTTGAATTTCCGCGGAGGGTCGGAAGGTTTATCAAGAGGAGATGTTTCGGAAGCAGTAGCTGCAGCCTTAGCCTCTCTCTTATCAGACTTCTTCTTCTTATTCTTCTTGTTCTTCTTCTTAGCCACCTAGTTACTTGAATCCAGACTTTCACCAGACGAAGTAGAAGAGGAAGACGCAGAAACAGGTGAAGAAGGGGAGAGGTCCACCTTGGAATCAACATGGTGTTGTTCAGGCGGAGGAACTGATTGAACAGTAGCCGAGAGATCCGAGACCACAGAGGTTGAAAACAACCAAACAGGAAACCCAACGGTTAACCCAGGAAGGGACAATGTTGCCATATAAGGAGCACCAACATTTCCAAAAGGAGGAAAAGGACCAGGATTCCCTTGGGAGGGGATTCCTTGGTTGGTGAAGTCCAGAAAATTTGCCATCAGAAACGACCCAAAACAACACCCTAAGGAAACTAACTTTATCCAGGAATATTTCATGGGCAGTTAATTTTTAAAACATTGAAACAAAACTCAGTTGTTTCATCTTTTAAGAGTCGAGAAATAGGCAAAAGGTGACTCTATCTCTTTCAGTTTTGAAACGAGCGTGAAAGGACAAGCGCTTGATGATCCTTTAAAATTTAATGAGTCAGAAAAGATCAAATTGACTACTCTGGGACTATAGGCAAAGGGTGTACCAGATATCCGTGAACTGCAATATAAACCTTGGTTTCAAAAATGAAAGAGAAATCAACCAAGGACTTGACGTACGTGCAGGTAATCTCCCTGAATGTTGTGTCCGGTGTATCATGAGTATAAGGCGGCAGACTCGGCTTCATATGGATAAAGGATAGCAACCTAGTGGGGTCTCCCTTTATATACGCAACGATACGGGGAGCACAAGTCCGTACTAATGCTATCTAAAGTCAAGAGGCGAACGATAGCTACTAGGTTTAACGACGCCGGAACACGTCACTAGCCTAGACCTCTAAAATTTTTCGTTAAGTTTCAATGCTTCCTTAGGTTAATTCAATAAATTTTATAGTTGATATTCAATTATGTCTCGGTTTCAAGGCCCTACCGCATGTCATATGACAATCTCCTATATGCAGCTATATGAGAAAAGAAAGTTCTATGAATGCTATCTAGGTAAGGGAAGAATTTCAAACAATGATGCAACAAAAAACAACATTGCAAATGAATTTTTTCTAAATTAGATGACTTTCACTATCCAATAGTAATCTAAAACACTCAATGATGCGAATCATGCAATGTAATCTATGCAAAATCCTCTTTTTTTAAAACTATGCAATTGTAATCTATGCACGATTTCCTTTTCCTTTTCAAATGATAAGAATGCACTTAATGCATTTTTCGATGAAATGAGAATCTACTTAATGCATGGTTTTAATGAAAGATAATGCACTCGATGCAATTTTAGCTTTCAATAATTAAACAATGTGATCTAAGTTCAATGATAAATCTCAAAAATACTTTTCAATGCAATGTGATCTAATGCATTTTAACAAAAAGAAAACTTTGAGACAAAAACTAAATGAACTAAAATATTCTTAATGAAGGATGAAGACAAAAGGGATGCAAACAAGCACTAAGAATGCAATCATTGTTTCAAAACACTTTGTAACAAAATTCCTCAAAAGGTGACAAAACACAAAGAGGACTTACAAAGCATGAGATCAAAATAAGGCATTCATTCCCTTTTACATCAAGAAATCATGGAGAGAAGACATTTCAAACAATGAGCAATGCAATCTATGCTCATACAGAGAAAATACCGGAAGGGAAAGACACACTGGTGAAGGATTAAGGGAAAAAATATCAATTTTCACACACCTTAAAATTGGCACGACTTTTGTAGGTGAAACTAGCACCAACTGGCGCGACTTGCTCGCTGATAACTACCACCAATGGCCAACTGGCACGGGTTGCTAACTGGGATAGAGCACCAACTCTTGAAAATGAAAAAACAAAGAATTTCTCCCAACCAAGACTAGACTCACCACTTCAAGAAAAATCTAAAACTAACCAAGAAGCAAATTACTGACCAAAAGAAACTTCCGAACAAGGGACAACCCTGGCACTTATAGGAAATGGCGTGACTGTCTGGTTGTAATCCATGCCAGACAGGGGATGGTGCGAGTAATGAACTAGCAAACTGCGCCAATGGGTGCGACTCTCAGGGTGGAAACTGTGCCAATCAAGCCAACCATGAAAAGATGAAAATTTCGGAAAAATAGAGGTCAGATCTAATCCTTTGGGGCTGAACAGAGGTTTTACACTAGAAAAAAGTGAACCAAAAGAGCTGATCAAGCAGACAAAGACCAAAATCAACCGGAAAAACAAGACAAACTCCAATCAATGTCTCCCCAGCAAAGTCGCCAATTTGTTGCAGAGGTAAATCCCCTCTACAGATAGAGGCGATCCCTACTAGCCCAGATCGGGTCTAGCAAGAATTGTATCATGCTAAGATGCAAGTTCCTAATTGCGAGAAAGGCCTACATCAAGTCCAACGCTGTTGTTCGCGGAGAAGATAGCGCTCTCATTTCCTTGCTCCAACAAATCACAATTCTCCAGCTTGGCGCAATCGAACACCTACACATACAAGAAACACAATAAACACACAGGTGTAAAACCCAATATATGCAATTATGTATCAGTCAGAGAAGATACAACTCATGATCACAAAGTATGAACAATACGAGTGGAACCATAACCAAAGTCGCTTATCATTAATCAAAACAAAGAAAGATACAACCTATGCTCTGATGTTGGATCTTCCTTCAGCGGGTCGACAGCGGAGTATGTCTTGATAGAGCTCGTCGGGAATGGGGCAACCCTCTCTCTTTGGTTGTCTTGACAATAATATCCTTGCTACTGATTTAGCTCTATGAGGACTATCAAGGCTCTTTCAACATTCTCTAGGCTATTGAGGCTACTTTTCTCAACCATCCAGCCCCTTCATCAATGGAAGATGGCTATATTTATAGAGGAGAGGAGGAGGTTGGGATCCCTACAATAGTGGAAGGGAGGCCTTATCCCTTGGGAGGTTCCCCATAAGGTGGAAACAATAGGCCAAAGGAGGAAGGCCATGGTTATTCAATCGAAACCACTTCTCATGACTCATCCACGAAGTTGTTGTAATCGAAACTTCGCCTCTTTTTAAAAAAAAAAATCCATAAGAAGATTGCCGTGGGTGCTTAACTGGGACAGAGCACCAACTGGCGTGAGCTCAGTGTTAATTTTTCTCATTGACGTGAGGACATAACGGGCTACCAGCGCCAAGGAAAAAACATGTCTTTTTAGGGGTCTGCTCAGGAAATGATCAATGGAAAGAATGTTTTCCTCATTGCAAGGGATGCAATGATGGTATTTGCAGGGCATGACACTGCTTATTGGTCATAGAAATGACCCTCCAATGGGCGAGATGGGGATTGCAGGGATGGTGAAAAATTACTGTGTAACAAGGATGAATCCTTAAGGGCGGACGGGAATAGCTTCAACTTTTGATCATCAAAGGTATAGTCATAAGTCCTAAAAACAACATCAAATTCAAACATGAAGGTGTCAGGGTCCTCGGACATAAGTCCATGAAAGTGTGGAAGAGCTAAGGGGCTAATTTTTTTCATCTTAGCTTCCCCATCTGCCTCTCTTATGGGAAAGGTTGTCTCGGTCCTAGCCATGGTTAAGATAGGTTAAGCAGGTCCCTCAGTTGAAACAAGGTCTCATTATTCTTCCCCAATAGGATCCTCAAAACATTCAGAAGGCTCTCCTAGAGGGGGTTCAATCTCACTGCCACTGAAGAAGAGTGAAGGGTGGCCAGGAGGTGATGTGGGTGTTTTAGGTAAGGTTTATCTTTGAGTATTCCTAGTCCTACGAGGCATGAAAATAAAATATTTTTGTATTCTTTCAATATTTTTGAAATGACATGGAAAGAAACGAAAGAATAAAATAATGCTAAAAATAAAATCAAAGCATCTACTGGACACCTCCCCGGCAGTGACGCTAAAAAGTGGTGAGCCATCATATTGCACCAAGAGTGCTGCAACTCTTAGGGGCTACCTTACTTTACTTTATCAACACGGGTTTTGTACAAACTTGGAGGTGACAGTGCTATATACATGCCAAATGCACTGTGTTCATTTCATCCTCTTCTGCTTTACGAAAGGGTTCTATTTATGAAACTATGATAAAAAATAAAAAGAAAATTGTTAAAAGGGAATGAAAAAAAGGAAAATAAACTAAATTTCTAAAAATAAAGGACAAGAATCAAACTAATTTAATTTGCCGAAAGTAAATGACGAAAAGGAAACTAATTTAGCTCGCTGAAAATAAATGGCAGAAAGGAAACTAATTCAAAACCACACTTAACTTGGCCAAATAGCTAAATTCTCTCTACTTGTCCTGTGGTGTATCTATAATGCTTCTACCCATGCAACTAAGCTATCCATGACTTAATTCTAATTAAAATGAGTGATTTGCAGCTTGGAGGAGAGAAAAAATGGCTAAAGAAGCTAATGGAGGGCTTAACACATGAAATGAGGCTTAGAAGTGGAAAGTAGGGGTTTAAACCAAATTAAGATACTATTATAGCTCAAAAGGATTTGGAGTGGAATAACTTGAAATATGTGATGACGGAGATGCGATGTGGAGCTTGGACAGATATCGCAATCGTGATATCGTGAAGTTGGAGTGGTAAGTGTTAAAGGGAGCACGCTAAACAGTGCGATGTGCGAAGTGTGGCGGGGAAGAGCGACGATGTGCGATAACAATATTGCAGTTAGCAGAATCAAGTGATAAGTGTAACAAAGACCAACTAAATGCTGTGAGGTGCAGTGTGCGACGGGTGATGTGGCAGTGGCACCAGCAGCGGAGCGCAATCACAATCGCAATCAGCGAACAATAACCTGTAAGTGTAAAGAAAAAAGGGAAAGAGTTGTGAAGTGCGATTGTGATGCGGAAATTGCGATAAGTTGGAAAGGAAACAGGAAAAAGTTGCGATCCACGATATGTGATGTCACAATATCACATTTGGCGAGAAGAGAAGTAAGTGTTAATGGGAATGAATTAAACAATGCGAAGCGCAAAATGCGAAGTACGGTAACAGGAATTTGGAGAAGGAAGGCAAGGTTTTGATGGTTTTTCTCAAGCATTTAGCATTAAAAAGGTAAAGGCAACCGTGAATAGTAGAAACAAAGGAATAAGGCGACTCGACGGTTTAAGTGTTGTTAGGGAAAAAGGTGTGTGCAGCGGTTGGGAATGAGCGGAAAACAAGAGGGAATGGAGGCATAGAAGCAAGCTTTAGAAGCATAACGCATATAGGGAAATAGTAAACATAAATCAAATTTTTTGGTCTGTGGGAAGGTCTACCCTGCTTGAACCCTATTGATAAAGATGAGAGGGGGAGGCTTGACCACAAATTTTGGATTTTTTCCCCTATTCTGCTACTCACAAGCAGATGAAAAGCTACAACAGTAAATTGAAAGCAAATACTAAGCAACAATGAAACTATGAGAAGCAGATCTAGGTAAATGGCGGAAGCAAAACTAACTAAATGACAAAAATGAAAAAATGAAAACAACAGAGAAGCCGAGGCATATGGATTGGGCCGTAACCAATGATCCTAACTCTCTAAGACTTAAATTAGTTGAGTGAAATCAGTCTGCTCGTTTCATAAAAGAAAAAATGTATACATTGTTCACTGAGTAAAATAGAAAGCTCAATAGCTTGCAACAAAGTTTAAACTAAAATCGATTCGCTAACTAACTCTTCCTAGCTCTATCTTTGCTGTATTTATTCTAGAAGGTAGCTACCAATAGCTCCCTAGAAAATAGTAATTGGGTCCACTTGACTCCAAGTAAAAAAAGATTGAGTGCCTGGATGCCCCTGGAATTTGAATTGCTAGAGAGAATCCTTGGGGATCCTTTGGGTGCCTTCGGAATTCGAATTGCTTGGAGAGAATATTTGGGATACTTTGGCTTCCTTTGAGAGTTAAGGATGGTGGAAAATCCTCCAATAATTTCTTCTTTCTATCTCCTCCAAGTCTTTATGGTAAAATTATTATAAAAATGTTTAATAAATCATGATCTTTTGCACTCAATTTCATATTAGGCACTCGAAGTATGTTAGCCTTAATCACCATATATACTAGCATCATAAAACCAAATAATAATAAAAATAAAAGAAAAAGAGATCTAAGAAGGAAAAAAGGTAACCACTAACCCCTCAAAATATGTCTAATGATGGAGCTCATCAGTCGCCAAGGTGGAGGAAGGCGGACCACACCAAACGCCGAACCAAATGTAGTAGCAAGGCACCATGGTGGTCCACGCTCACAACATTCCAACATAAAAGAAAACATAGCAGACACAAAAAGTTATTCCACCATAGAAGAAAACATAGAAGACACAAAAAGTTAGGCAAAAATACGCATGGAGCAGGATAAAAAATATGCAGATCTACTTCAGATCACCAGAGACAGCGGCACATTGCTGGCAAACGAGCTTAGGCAGATCCACGAAAAATATATCCTCGAACACTGCACCAACACAAGTTTCGAACGCTGCTTCATGCCACATATTCAACACACATCACCAACCCACTGCTTTACTGCCTCCACAGATTCACTCCAATCCATGGTTAGATCTCTAGAGCGGCTAAACTCACTGTAGGTTCTTCTTGAGAGCACACATTCCAGACCACAGCACAAAGCAAATGAAATAGGAATGCCCCAGTGGACCACTCTAATCTAACACTGATATGCCTTTTAGCTTGTGGGAGATCCAACACGAGAGAAGGGAGGAAGGGAGGCTCAAATGGTCATGGCCACCAAACTAATGTGCAACACTGATCTGCAACAATAATACAAAAAATGCAACAGCAATAGGTTGCTTTGATCTGCCACTCACAAACATCACTTACCTTTGACACTATCCCAAGTAGACTCTCTCTACAGCCACACTGATGCTTAGTTCTCTCCACCAACTCACGTGCATGATATTAGGAGGTTCTCCCTCTGCACGACCCTCCACACGACGATTGAAGGAGGACTGATAGATCCTTGGGTCACACAGTGCTCAGCTGGAATAGCAATGACAGGTTTCACAAATCCTCTTAAGCACTATGTTAGACATCGATAGGAAAAACTTATACACATGCCACAACCTCCACGCACTCAGATCTGTAGCTTCCATACACCAGTAGCCACAGATAGAGGAAAGCATTGCTCGAATCAAGCACGACCGCTTCAGCTCTTCAAACAACTTTGAGGCACACAGGTACTCAATCACCATGCTTCCGCTGCATGTCTGACCACCGACAACAACCACACTTTACCAGAGCATTACCACGGCTTTCACTCACCATAGCTCCGCTCAGATTCCACCACCTAAAGCTCTCATACCATGATAAAAAGTGATGAATCGAATTTATAGATGAAACTGGGCAGCTCTCAGGTGAGAGACTCCACCTGAAGACTGTCTCTCCAAAACCTCTACGTCAATTCACGCAAAAGCTTGTTACATAAAAACTAGCACATAAACTAGGTAGTTTCAACCACTCCCTAAATAATAGGATCTTAGATCTAATCAGAAAGTCTTAATATTATCCTACAACAACAAACAACCAAATCTAGGTAGTTTCAACCACTCCCTAAATAATAGGATCTTAAACCTAATCATAAACTCTTAATCCTATCCTACAACAAAAAAAAACAACCAAATCTAGGAAAAGACAAACTTTCTCTATTAATACTAATAATCAATTCCTCCCTCCTAATTTACCACTGCAGCATACCCAACATACAGCTCAAAATGGCATAAATCATACTCTCTCTAAATCGCGATACACTAACAAAAGAGTCTCAACAACTTCCCCAGGATTTTGACACCGAGACACTTACTAATCCATGGTTACGACTCAGTTTTTCATTTAGCGTGTAATGAAATTGATTTCCTATAATGTTTAGAACATTTCTATTATGCATGAGGAAATCTGATTCGTTGCTCATACTCCACTTATCTGATCATGCACCAACTCTTCCCAATTAACCTGCTCTTCTTATTTCTCCACTTTGGTTCCGTTGTTAATGAATTTGTGCCATGAGCGTATGCTGTCGTTGGGTGTTTTATAATATTTCGTTATTTTTTAGTGAATGACTTAATAAGGTGAACACCAATTTTCAATTCTCATTATGTTAGTATGCATCTTTCAACAAATTTAAGTGCAGTCGAGAACTCAAAAATAAATTTCTAACTAGACAGGGATGAAGATAAGCACGCACGATCATGTTCATTCAGTAGGACGAGAATGCCTAACTGAAAACCTTACTCAGCAAATATAATTCCTGACAAAAAGTCGAAATATAAGCATGCATGTTGATGTTGATATATGTAGGATGAGAATGCGTAAATGGAAAACTTAATCAGCAAATGTAAATCATCACGAAAAGTAGTACTCGCGTAATCCATAGGGTCAAGTTCAAAATTCAGTGGGTTTATGTGCATCCTAAAGCAAATATAAGTTCAAAAATACATTTCTCATTAAAAAGGATGAAATATAAATATACATGCTGATGTTGATTCAAGTGAGAAGAGAATTACTAAATGAAAAAACCCAATCAACAAATGTAAATCATCTCAATGATGGGGAGGACTCATGTAATCCATATGGTTTGTGTGCGTTGAAGTTGCTGAATATATAACGAATTTAGTACAAAACAATATATTATATACAATATTTCTATCCAAAATAGTATTAATGTATATAAAAAATTTAGTAAAAAATCAATATATTATCTATTTTCTTACTTTATAGTAAGTGTAATTGTTATCAATGAATTACCATCAATAAAGTGCTTTGTAACCGCATATGACAAGTAAGAAAAAAGAAGAATAAAATAATGCAAGAAATCATATAAATCGCAACATGAGGGAATATAAAGGGGTTGAGTGACATGTGTGGGATGAACTAATACCTTAGGGGTTGATTGACATGTGTGGGATGAGCTAATACCCTAACATTGTGTGAGTTATAATATCCTATCATTCATGAAGGCCCTCATACCCAAACATCAATGCATAACTATATAATCTTCAAATTGTAGACACAAGGACTCCCAAGTGCCTTCATACCCAAACCTCAATGCATAACTATATAATCTTCAAATTGTAGACACAAGGACTCCCAAGTGACCAATGTAGACATAAGTGGCCTACCTCGACATGAGAATCTATTTATTACTCTTTAACTACCAAGTGTATCTATTGCATCATTATAAGTACATCACATCGAGTATCTATATCTATTTTGATATATCAATAGAGATCTCATATTATTTTCTTTAGATATATATATTTTTTCAATGAAATCAACATAGTGATACATTATGTGTTACTAAATTTACAATTAAATTGCAATATATTTTAATAAAAAAAATAAATAGCTTTTGTGAAAGAAAACAAAGTTCAATGGTAAAAAGTATCTTATTTAATTTAGAATTGATTTATTTTTTAAAAATTAATATATATTATCTCAAGATGTAGGTCTTCCTTGGATTTTTAAAAATTAATATATATTATCTCAAAATTTTCATTTTACAAGCGGGCATGGAAACACTTGAATTATCTTGGTTAAGCAAGAGTATTTATTATTTTTATAAAAATAAGTGGTTCAAAATTAAAAGAAATAAAATTTTATATTTTAAAAAGAAATGTATAAATTTTATATTTTAAAAAGAAATGTATATATAATATATAGGGTAAATTATATGGATTGCGTGAGGTTTAGTATTGGTCAAGTTTTACATTGAAATCTTGTCAGATGGGGATAAAGGTAGGATTTAATTGTGCAATTAAACTATACCATGAGGTTTCTAGGCTCAATCAAGTCTCACATAATCTTGGTGACAACATCTTATTATAAGAATCATGAGTATTCTATCCAACATCACGATTGACTCTAGATTGGACACAAATTAATCTAATATAGTAAATACTAAATATATTTTTTTGCAAGTAAGATATCTAGTATATTAATGGGAAATTATATTTTTCCATCTGATGTAGGAAAATCTGCTCTAAGTGAAAATTCTAAGTATAAATCTGACCTTAGGGTCTTGACATTTATCCAAGGAGGAACTATTGTAAAAATGACATTGTAAATCCTGGGTAAAAGTATTTAGTTAGTGAATAAGAATAGAGTTAGTGGATTCTAACTAGATGAATATTAGTCATAATGAATTATGTTACAAATCCCTGATATGGAGGGATGAATCGAGAGATTAGTTAATGAGTCATAGATAGAGTTAAGTATGGTTTTCTAGAAATTGTAGTTATTTGTTGATATGTAGGAGTTAGTTGTATGAGCTGGATAAGCTCTAAATTATGTTATAAATAAAATTGTAAGCTTCGAAGAGGAAGAGGCCAAATTAATTAAAGAGTATCAGGCCAAGAGTGAGAGGCGAGAGGCGAGAGACAGAGAGGGTTCTCTATAGGAAGTGAAAGCCATGCAAAGGGAGTATCAGGAAAAGCTAGATTGTAAGCAGGTTTTGTTATTGTATCTACATTTATTTCTTAATAAAGAAATAAAATTTCCTTGTTACTATGTGTCATTTGTGTTATGCGTTGAGTGATCCATAATAGAACAAATTCGATGTCTGTGTAATAATTCCCTGTAATGAATTCTAATTGAATGAATAAATCTTTTGAGTGATAAGGGACTTAATGACTGGGTAGAATATGTTTGATTCCAGTCTAGGAGTTAATTAGCTGTGAATGAAGCTAACATGAGCGAATGAGTACAGAAAAACCTGTGTGCAGGCCAAGAAGGTGAAACAAATATGAATTCAAGATTCAGAGAATGAGTAGACAATGGTATTCGGGATGGAAACTAGTGTGAAAAGTGTGCAATAGCGTGAAGGAAAAAAACTGAGTAAGAAGAAGAAAAGAAAGCTCACGAAGGATAGCGTGGAGGAATCAGAGAAGTAATACAAAATGGTGTTTTGTATTTGGATTGAGACCACTTGCAAGGTGTGCAGCAAGTGTGAAAGCTCCAAGTCAGAATGAAGGAGGAAACAAAAGAAATCCAGGAGAGATTTGGGAGTGAGAAGATGAAGTTACAAGTAGTGATAGTCGAAAACAGAGAAAATATTAAGGCAACAAATACTTTATAAGATTTCTGATGGAAGGGAACAGACGACGAAGATTAAAATCGCAAAGTTCAGTTTCGAAGATGAACGGCTAATATTGAATTCGCAAGTTAAATTTGGGAGATTGTGAAATGGACACGTGTTGGGCAGAGCAACCAAGCGCACATCGCAATAAAAGATTCTTTAGTTACATGTTAAGACTTGGCAGGAAATATATTTGAGTTTCTATGTGAAGCCAACCGACAAAGGTAATGCAGAACTGTTAGATCTGGGT
This sequence comes from Pinus albicaulis, assembly GCA_034641835.2. Lineage (NCBI taxonomy): Eukaryota > Viridiplantae > Streptophyta > Pinopsida > Pinales > Pinaceae > Pinus > Pinus albicaulis. The sequence goes on along the minus strand of CM076574.1, from coordinate 365,373,502 downwards.
GAGATCAATGGTGGAGATCAAATCGCACCTAGAGTGATTTCGCAAATAGGAGAGATTAGTGTTTAGTGTTAAGACACCACGTGGTAATTTTTTTTTGATGCGATGTGATGCGATGACATATCCCACAAAATAAGGAGTGAGTTTATATTTTAACGTTGAAATTTTCGAGTAGCGAAGTGGAGTTCACTCCGAATTGCAAAATTGCAATATCATGAAAATTGTTAAGTGGTGAATCTGGGGGGAGGTAAGCATTGGTCGCCATTTGTGTGGGCCAATAAATTAAAATTCTACGCGTGTATACTCTTTTAATGAGTATTAATCTTTGGAATGTGCAGACATTGTGAAAAGTTTCAGCGTATGTGGGTAAAAGCTGCCTTTCAGCTGCATCATTTGGTATCAGAGAGAGTTAATGAAAATGTTATTATAAATTAAGATTTCAGAGCTAAATTATGCAGAAGGAATTTGGTACCAGAACAAAATAAGATTGAGCATGAAATGGAAGGAGAATGTAAGTGTGATTGCGGAAGAGTAGATCAGTAAAGCAAATGTGCCTTGTAGAAAATCGATAGAGATATTGCAGAAAGAGGAGATCAGATTTTAAATCTGATAAGTAGTAGGCATACAGAGGTAAATTATGGAAGAATATGGGAGTAAGTGATACCCTTAAGAAGATATTTCAGAAGCATAAAGAAAGCACAACGATGGTTGTTTTCTTGTGGAGAATGGAGATTCACTCGAATGTGAAGACTGGATGGAGACTGCTTGTGAAATCATGCAAGTATTATTTTATTTAACTCTAATTTGAGTTATTGTAGGATTAAAGGAATATTTAAGATTGATAGTTGCAACTAATGAACTATCTTAGCAAAAGAAGATCATAGCCTTAAGAAGCAGTGATGAAAGAAGCTGGAAAAGTTTCTGAGTGAAAGAAGAGTGTGGCGAGAACCTAGTATTTCATTTTTGATTGAAATACAAGAGGAAAATTGTGTTATTAAAAGTACAGAAGAGTTGATGCCTAGAAGGAGCAAAGGAATGCTCAAAGAAAGTTCCAGAGAGGGGACTAGTGGCCAAGTATAGAAGAAATCTTGGTGAGATAAGTTGTAGCAGGGAGGACTTGCCATTGCATAGGCTTAATTACAGTTCATAGTGAGTGGAAAACTCGTAGAGATAGAGGAGAAGATGACTACTGATAGTCATAGAAGAGGTTCTGAGAGAGACCACAATAGAAGAAAAGTGAAGAAAGATGTCAAAGTAGATGGAATGGATGAAGAGGATGAGAGAGAAAAGGCTGAGATAAGAATGCAATTTAATTTTTTGATAAGGTTCCTCCAAAGGATTAAAGAAGACCAGAGATTTGGTTATAGAATGAGAAAGAAAATTAAGTTGCATAAGCTACAAGACAAGAGAGAACATTAGACGAATCTGCAGTTAATAGAGGAGCTAAGGAAGCTTGTGTAGATTATTGATGTTGAATTGAGGACAGAGAAGCTCAAAGGATTTGAGCTATAACAAGACAGGTTTTCTGGAGATGAACAAGTTTCTTTTGAACTTGAAGATGGAGTAATGGCGTTTGAAGCTTCAGTTGAGGCAATTGAGCCCTGTGATTTTGAGATTGATAATTTGACTATGTTTGCAGGTGTTGCAGAAGGAAATCCATCTCTTGGAATTTTCTTGAATGAAGTTGAGAATTTTCAAGCAAAGTATGTTGATGGTTGTCTTTTAGATGAAGATCAAGTTGAGTTATTGCGGCAGAAGGAGTACATAATTACTTGCTTAGTGAAGAAAGTATCTCAAGGTGAGACAATAATGTCTCATATGAAGGAAACTATTATTTTCAAGGACAGGGAGGAATTGGCTTATCTTATTTACCAAAGGAAGACTGTTGGATCTTTTGACAATAGACTAGCAAGTCAGAGAATGAATATTCTGAACGTACAATTGAAATTGGGGAACGGTGAGGCAGACATGTCTTACTTTAAAGAGGAATAAGTCTTAGAACTAAAGGAAGCTGAGATGACTACCAGGATTAGTCAAGGCGATGAAGGACAATCACTGAGTGTTTTCAAGGAAGAGGAATAAATATATGCTGGAATTGATGAACATCATAGTGATGATGTGTTTGAAAGGAATAATGTATAAAGTGAACTGTTGAATTGTTTGTTGGAAGCATCTGAGTATGATGTTTTTTTCAAATATATTGAATAGACGTTGTTTGGAGATGAGATGAAAGTTTAGAAGCTACAAGAGGGTAAGGATTTAAGGGTGGTAGTAAGAATCTAACAACTTCAAAGAGAAGATAAACCAGACATGGATATTGAAAAAATAAGAAGGTTGATGGTCAAGGTGTCTTAGAAGAAGACAACAGCTAGGAAGGAAAAAAGTAGCAACAAGAAAAAAACAAAAGAAGAATGTGAGAGCATAGCCAATGGGGCAATGCAACATAAAGAATGGAGACCTAGAGAACAACAACAAAGAACAATAGCAGCAACCAAAGACAAACTACATAACATATTTTGGGATCCAGGAGGACAACTATTAAGGACACATGATCTGGAGATCATGATTATTTTCACCCAGGGGGTCTGATGCAGGAGAATCTGCTCTAAGTCAAAAGTCCAAGTAGAAATAAGACCTTAGGGTGTTGAGATTTATCCAAGGAGGAACTATTTTAAAAAGGAGATTGTAAATCCTTTGTAAAAGTATTTAGTTAGTGAATACGAATAGTGTTAGTGGATTCTAACTAGATGAATATTAGTCATAATGAACTATGTAAAAAATCCCTGAGATGGAGGGATGACTCGAGAGATTAGTGAATGAGTCATAGATAGAGTTAAGTATGGTTTTCTAGAAATTGTAGTTAGTTGTTGATATGTAGGAGTTAGTTGTATGAGTTGGATAAGCTCTTAATTGTGTTATAAATCAAATTGTAAGCTTTGAAGAGGAAGAGGCAAAATTAATTAAAGAATATCATGCCAAGAGAGAGAGGCGAGAGCTGAGAGACAGAGAGGGTTCTCTGTAGGAAGTGAAAGCCAGGCAAAGAGAGTATGAGGCAAAGCTAGATTGTAAGCAAGATTTTTTATTGTATTAGTACATTTTTTTGTTAATAAAGAAATTAAATTTCCTTGCAACTGTGCCATTTCTGTTATGTGCTGAGTGATTCATAATGTAACAAATTCGATGTCTGTGTAATAATTCCCTGTAATGAATTCTAATTTAATGAATAAATCTTCTGAGTGATAAAGGACTTATTGACTAGGTAGAATCTGTATGATTCCAGTCAGGGATTTAATTAGCTGTAAATGAAGTTAACGAGAGTGAATGAGTGTAGATAAACCTTTGTGTAGGCCAAGAAGGTGAAACAAATTTGAATTCCAAATTCAGAGAACGAGTACACAATGATATTTGGGATTTAAACTAGTGTGAAAATTTTGCAATAGCATGAAGGATAAAAACTAAGTAAGAAGTAGAAAAGAAAGCTCCGAAAGGATAGCGTGGAGGAATCAAATAAGTAATACCGAATGTTGTTCTGTATTCATATTGAGACAACATGCAAGGTGTGCAGCAAGCATGAAAGATCCAAGTCCGAATGAAGGAAGAAACAGAAGAAATATCAAGAGAGATTTGCGAGTGAGAAGACGATGTTAGAAGCAGTGACAGTCGAAGATAGAGAAAATATTAAGGCCGAAAAACCTTTGGAAGATTTCCGAAAGAAGAGAATGGACGATGAAGATTAAAACAAGAAAGATCAGTTTCAAAGATGAATGGCTAAGATTGAATTAACAATTTAAATTGGGGAGATTCCGAAGTGGATATGTGTCGTACGGAGAAGCCAAGCGCACATCGCAATCAGTGATTCTTTAGTTACATGTTAAGACTTGGCAAGAAAGCTATTTGGGTTGCGATGCGAAGCTGAATAGCAAAGGCAATGCAAAACCTTTAGATCTGGGTGAGATACACGGTGGAGATTAAATTGCACCTAGATTGATTTCACAAACCACATATATTAGTGTTTAGTGTTAAGACACGCGTGCTAAGTTATTTTTGTGCGATGTGATCACATATCTCATGGGATAAGGAGTGCGTTTATTTGTAAATGTTAAAATTTGGGAGTAGCGAAGTGGAGTTCGCTGTGAATTGTGAAATCGCAATATCGCAAAAATTGTTAAGTGTTAAATCTCTGTGGAGGTAAGCGTTAAGAGTTGTGAAATGTGACCCGCTGTGATTGGTCACCATTTGTCTGGGCCAATAAAGTACAATTCCACGCATGTATACTCTTTTAACCAGTATTAACCTTGGGAATGGGTAGACATTGTTAAAAGTTTCTGCGTATGTGGGTAAAAGCGGCCTTTTGGCTGCATCAACATATATACAAAAGAAATAATTTTTTAGCCTCTAATAGTTTGAAGAAACCAAATCAACTATATAGAGTAGACATATCGAATATTTAAGGAAACAAAAATGAAGGATTCTTGACAGATTCCTTCAGGGAAAATAGACATCATTAATTATGTTCAAAAAGAAGCTCTTAGTGTTAGTATTATGTATTGGAAGCCAGACTAGAATTGTGCTAAGTTTTAAACAACTAAAATGATAAATTATAAAGAAAATAGAACATCCAAGACATTCATAAAAGAAGAAACTATAAGACCCAAGTAAGGAAATATATCAAGGTTTCCTATATTAGAACGCCTATTGAGATATCAACAAAGTTGATTTTGAAGCATTTTAAGACTTTAGAAACATAGACACCACCATGTTTCTTTGCCAACCTAGTAGGAAGGGGAACCAATAGGCACCCCTAACTCTCGAGATTGTGTAGATGTTATTTGAGTTCCAACATTTTTGCATCATGAGTGAGGAGGACATTGGTTACAAAGTTTTGAGTGTGCCAATAGAGCTCTACCATATGGTGGAATTTGGTGTTCGTTGTCCTACTGGTTCTTGGGTCCAAAACAAGACAACCACTGATTGAAATTTATTTTCTCGTAGAATTAAAATATCTCTCGCTCCTAGCTATTTTATTTAGTGCTCGAAGACAATGCTTGATTCAAGAAGTAAATGAGTGACAAAAGGCTTTTGCAACATCATGGAATGGAAAATTTTTCTTAGTCTCACATAGGGGATCCTTCCCATGGCACCAGGGGTGTGGATACATAATGATTAAAAGGATCTATAAACTATGATCGATAGATAGTGGGGGGGCTTTTTGCATGATCTAAAAGGAAACACTAGACCAAAGAAAATGAAAAACGTAGATGAAATAATCCATTGGATGTCGACAGAAGAAAAATACATACCTTGCATTTGTAGGTAATTGATGGTGCTATCTACCATCATCATTCTTGTTGTGCTATTGGATATCATCCCATAAACTTCCTATGGCACAGGCTAGAACTAAAACCTACTCTCAACCGTTATGTTTTTAAATAATATCCTATATTGCATGGAGCAGTGGGTTCTTGTGGTGATGCACGTACCTTAACATGGTGCCACCATCATCATGGCATGGAAGTTATCTAGTGACACCATGAAACAACTAATACATGGGAAAATAGTCATAATATATATATATATATATATATATATATTAGATTTGAATTTAGGGAGAATTTTTGGTGCAAGAAAGAATGAGAGGATAAAAATTAAAAATTAAGATTCCTAACCTAGAAGATGAAATGTACCTCTTAATTTTGACTAGTGCAAAGAATAAAATCAATGTTACTAGTATAATAAAAATTTCTTAGAAGCTACACAATGAAGATATATGGTGGAAAATCTCAAAACACCATGGGACAAATAATTTGTCATTATTGTGACACTAAGAGTGTTGAATATGAAAAGACCTTTCGGAAAGAATGTCATGTGTATACTCAAATTAGATCTCCACTAGAAATATTTGTCACAATTCCAACCTTCATAACCATCCAAGTTCTCAAAAGTATTGCACTATTTTGCTCTTGGAACACTTGTTGAAATACTTTTTCACTATATAAATAGAATTTTAAATAAACCAATATTTATATCAATAATAATCATCTTCATCCTCATCATAAAATATTCAAACATTTAAAATCAAAATAAAAATTAAATTCTACTTTTAATATAAAATTTATTTATGTTTATTTTCTAAATTAATTTTATTAAATTTATATTGCAGTTTTTTATCAGAAAAATATTATGAAAAAATTAATTTAATTGTCAATAACAAGTAGAGTCATATAAATTAAATGGTTAACCAGTGTTTATGTAAACTAATCCATAATAAGATTTGAGAGACTTACCTCATAATACATATTATTCTACAAAAATTTAAAAATAAAGTTAAAAATAAATAAATTATAAATTTATTATTATAATATAGATTTTTTTTTTAATTTGTTTTTTTAAGTTTAGCATTGGTGAGAACACATCATGATCATGTCTGCCAATTGGGAATTGAATCAATGACTTAACATCCAAAAATGTGTTAACAACACACCCAATCAAATTTATCCAAAACCCCATAGACAGATTATGATATAAGTTAAACAAATAATAAAAATCTAATATCAAAATATGAAATTATTCCCAATTAAATTGGAAAAAGAAATTCAAATTACTATTTTAAAAATATTAACAGTAAAATTAAATCTATACCATAAATAACTTAATCATGGATAACTAAATTTAAATTACTTTAAAACTAAATAGTTGCTCATTAAAATGTAATTGGGAAGATGAAAAACCATAGCACGCCAAACTGATGGTGGTGGGGCATGTACCAACTCAACATTGTTCACATATCTGCTCACTATAATTATGAAAAGTTGCATGCCAAACGTCATTAATTTGCTATTTAATTGTATGGTTTCTATAAATATACCATCATCTACTCATCTTTGACTAGGTAGATTGGACATCCCTGGAAAGTCCTAAATATATAAAGGTACAAAAAGATTTTTTTATTCTTGGCCATTTTCTGTTGGTGATTAAAATGTGCTGACAAATATGTTTTAGTGGGTGATATGACGCTTGGTTCTATGTTCTAGATTATTTAGATGTTTTCTTAATTCTTCTATTAGTTTTTTTTTTTTAAACATATTTTCCGGGAGTTGAATATTTTCTGGGAAAAACTCGTTCTTTCACGACTGACACTATGGTTAGCAGAATATAATTTCCTTTTATTTCTTTTTTGTATGAAGGTATGGTAGACAAGACTACGGATGGAAGAATCCAGGTTTTCATAGAAATTGACAGATTTGAGTAGTGTTTTATAGAGCCATGTTTTGAACGTGTCATATGGACTTTTCAGTTTTGTATTTGTAAATATTGTATATATTTCTGAAATTAGTAAAGCTGCAGAAGTCCGTTTATTCAAATTTTTAAATATAAATATTTTTTTCTATTTCAAAGAAACGAAAATTGAAAATGTAATACAAATCGCTATCTAATTTGAAGGATCAGAGCTCCAATGGTCATTGGAAACAATAAGTATTAGTCAATGTTGGTTTTTACCAATCAGTAATCATGCGATACAATAACCACAAGGTAGTGTGCAATTATTAATTTTTTTTTTCAAAGAAATGAAAAAGGCTTCTGATCTATATTAATAAAAATAGATAGTATAATTTACATGGTTTTAAATAAAAACGGATACTACAATTTACATAGTTTTTCAAACTGTTTGTAAAAGACCTAGTTGTCAACCTTACAATACTTTTGTTACTGTTTTTTTTCCTATGATTCTTATCAGCAATATATTCCATAACATCGGTTTCTTTTTATTAACAATATGACAGGACTGATGTCCTCAATTTTTTTCCGATGTTCCTTAAATTTTCTAGGGAAAAAAAAAAGAAAAGTCTAGACCATCCTCCCTTCAAATTCTAAGATAAGTTTATGCTGCCAGGATTTACCATGACTCCTTGCACTGTTTTCCATCCTGTATATTGAATTTCACATTATTTCTATCCAATACAAAAAATAATGGAAATACAATGAACTAATCATTGACTCATAACATGTAATGATACTGTATTTATATATCTCTAAATAAACCAATAATCATCATCAAAGGACTAAAATTTTCGTAGAGGATGAGCTTCCAATTGATTATCTCTTTTCGTTACAGTAACTTTGAACTTTGTTTGTGGTGGGATGCGCATGTCTTTTATGAGGTTTAATAATAGTGATATTATAATATCACAATATAATTATTTAAGTATTTTTTTTTCTTAATTTAATTCACAATCTTCTTCCTTGGGTATATGTGTGGGTTAATTGTTGTGTAATCTACCTAGTTCAAATCCTCACGACATTCAAAAGTGCAATTTAAAAGAAAGAAATATTACAATCTCCCAAAATAATTTGTAATTTGGTACAAAATTTATAATTGATGTGAACAAAAAGGACAAAACGTGTAACCATCTTATTACATGATGAAGAGTTGAATGAATTCCACAAGGACTCCCCCGCAATCACTATCCACTCAATATTGATTATTGTCAGCTGAAATAGATTCCATCTAATTTACTCCTGTAGCATTGCAAACTTACAGTTCAAAATGACATAAAATCACGATACATCAACAAAAGAGTCTGAACACCTTCAGCAGGATTTTAACCCTGGCACATTTACTAGTCCATCGTTACAACCCGGTTTTGCATTTATCATGTAATAAAATCGAATTTTTATAATATTGGGAACAGATTTATTGTCCATTAGGAAATCTGATTACGAAACCTGATTACATGTTCACACTCCAGTTATCTCATCATCTATAAACTCCTCCCCATTAACCTGCTCATCTTATTTTTTCACGATGGCTCCATTGTTAATGAAACTGTACCATGCCGTGCCTTATGTGCGCTCCGATACGAGATGAAAAAAAAAACAAGACATCACGAGAACGCAGTTACTACTGCTCAAGGCTGTGACGGTGGAAGGCACTCTGAAATAATTATTTTTACATTCTTACCCTTAATTATTTCAAAATAATTATTTCACAATACAGAAAAGAACAAAACTTTTTTATTACATCATACATATTTCTACGTTTTTCTTCTGAGTTTCAAACAATTTTTTTCCCAAGAGTTTTGAAAATATGTGGCCAAATCCGTATTCTTATATGCAAAACTCCATAAACTCCCGAAACCCCTTGCAAGGGGGCTCATAAAATCACCGGCTCCCCCCCTTTCCCCTAGACCCCCTTGACGGAGATTAAACAAGAGGAAGCATTGTCGCCGTGTTAAGAACACAGGTCCAACACGGCGATACATCTAAACAAGGAAGATAATAAGGCTCCACATCCAACAATTTTCCACTTAGAGATTGATCGTAGCAACTCCACCACTACTTAATTTGTTGGACAATGACACCACTTTGGACCTGGTTATTTCTCATCTTTATCATCATACTTGAAGACCAATTGAAATTGAGCAGAATGTTAGTTTCTCCCTAGTTACAACTTTTGTTAACATATTGCAGGATTCTGGCTAGTACGTATCTTTTCCATCTTCAATTTCCTATCTTCCAACATTGACCCTATCAAATGGTACTTGAACTATATGTGTTTAGTCTTGGAATGAGATTCTGATTTCTTCACAAGATGAATGGCACTCTGGGTGTCACTGTATAATGTTCTCATTTCCTGCTTCTTACCCAATTCATCCATAAACCTTTGTAACGAAGCCATTTCTTTACTAGCCTCTGTAGGAGCAACATACTCTGCTTATGTTGTTCAAATTACGACAACACTTTGCATTTTTGAAACCCAACTGACAGTTGTTCCACCTACTATAAATACATACTCTGTAGTGCACATCCTTACTAACTTTGAAATGGCTAGACAAACATGTAGCAACTGGTTTTGCATTCTGCATATTAAATATTTCCAACACCTTTTGTATGTACTCATTCTTAGACAATGTTATTTTGCGAATTTTCCTGTCTCTAGTTATTCTCATACCAAGGATTTGTTTTGAGGTTCCCAAGTTTTCAATTGCAAATGAATTTTCCAATTTTATTTTGAGCACATTTATTTTCTGCATGTTAGACCCTGCAACAAGCATGCCATCTACATACAATAAAAATATAATATAAATGCCATCATTCTTCTTTTTCAGATAAACAAAATGATCAGAGTGACATCTAGTATAACCTTGTTCAGATATAAACCTGTCAAATTTTAGATACCACTGTCTCGGAGCCTGTTTTAAGCCATACAAGTTCTTCTTCAACCTGCACACTAATATTTCTTCCCTTTGACCTCATATCTTTTTGGTTGTTTCATATATATCTCTTCCTCCAAATCTCCCTGGAGAAAGCTTGTCTTTACATATAACTGTTCAAGATGCAAATATTCTGGTGCTACAAGACTTAAAATAGTTCTGATTGAAGTCATTTTAACAACAAGAGAAAATATTTGATCAAATTCATACCTTTCTTCTGTATAAACCCCTTCACCACTAGTCTAGCTTTGTACCTTTCTTTTCTTCCACCTTCTTCCTTTAACCTGTAAATCCATTTATTCTGCAATGTCGTTTTACCTACAGGCAACCTAACTAAGTCGCAAGTCTGGTTATGTATTAAGGAGTCCATCTCTTCTTTCATGGCTAGCTCCCACTTCTTCCTAGTTTCTCCCTGCATTTATTCTTCATAACATTTGGGTTCACGAGAATCAGGCAATAATACATAATATAATGAAGGATAATATCATTCAGGGGGTCTACTTATCCTGGTAGATCTTTTGACACCACTTTCTGGTGTTTGAGATGCACGTTGCTATTGTTGTTGTTGTTGTTTTTGTCGCTGTTGATTATTATTATTTTCAGACCCCTTTACTTTTTATATGATGTCATCAAGAACTATGTATTTTTTGTTTTATTTTTCCCATTTCTTTTCCTACAATTGATCCTTATACAAGACATTTTCATTGAATATTACATATCTGCTCCTAATGATTTTTTTATTATCATAATCATATAAGCGATATCCAAATTTATTAATGCCATATCCAATAAAGGTACATTTCTTCAATTTTGCCTCACTATTTGTTATATTTTTTTTATTGATATCGACAAAGGCCTCACAACCAAAAGGCTTTAAAAATGAGTAGTTTACCATTTTACCTATCGATGCCTCCTCTGGAATACCACCACCCAAGGAAATTTAAGGCCCTATGTTTATTTGATAAACAATAGTATCTACAACATATGCCCAAAATTGTAAAGGTAATCCAGAATGAAATCTTATGCACCTTGCACGCTCCATGAATTTCATGTTCATCCTTTCTGACACACCATTTTCCTGCGGTGTTCTTGGAATTATCTTCTCTCTACGAATTCCATGCTCTAAACAATACCTATCAAACTCTTTGCTGCAATATTCACCTCCATTTTCTGATATGAGACACTTCAACTTCTTTCCTGTCTAAATCTCAACCAAAGATTTCCATATCAAATACATCACATTTATTATGAATACAATAAATCTATGTTTTTCTAGTTCCATCTTCAATAAAAGTAACATAATAATGAGTTCCGCCAAGAGATGATACCTTAGAGGGTCCCCATACATTTGTATGCATAAGCTCTAATATTTTGCTCTTATTTTCTTTCCCAAATCTAAGAAATCTATCTCTCTTAGGTTTTCCATAAACACAATTCTCACAGAAATCCAAATCAATATTCTTTAAACCTCGCAACAAGTTTATTGATTGAAGAATCTTCATCCCCTTCTCACTTATTTGTCTGAGCCTATAATTCCATAATGCTGCACTTGCTCTTGTGGAGGTTAAACCATTAACACAATTAGAAATATCATTTCATAAATACAGTGTACTAACCTTTTCTCCTTTTGCTATTACCAAGGCTCCTTTAGTGGCCTTCGAGGTTTTATCTAAAAAAGTTTTCACACAACCTTCGTCGACTAACTGCCCTGTTGAAATTAGATTGTTCTTCAAATCTCAAATATGTCTTACCTCCTTTAATAACCACTTTTTTCCATTTTTATGTTTTACAAAAAATTTACCCATTTCAACAATTTTATAGAGTTTATCATCACTCAGACAAAACTGTGCAAAATATCCTTGAACATAGTCATGGAGATTTTTCTTATCAGGTGTGGCATGGAATGAGGCCCCTGAATCTACCACCTACGCATCAATAACATTTTCTACAGAAAGAATCAAAGAATCTTGTAACACATCACCTATCACATTTTCTTCATCATCGTTTTCTTGTAGTTCGTCTCCTTCTTTTCCCTTCAAAGACTTATAGTCTTCTTTAGGTGTCCTCTCTTCTCGCATTTCCAGCACACAAACCTTAATCTTGACTTGGATTTGCCTTTCCTTGATTTACTAGGATATCCTAAGCTCTTTCCTCTTACCATTGTTCTTTCCCTAGTCTCTACACTCAAAGCATTTCCCGATGTCTCATCGAATCTTTTCCGTCGGATTTCTTTCGTAAGGATGGCACTTTCTAACATCATCAAAATTTAAAGTACTAGATATAGAGACAAAGTTACTAATGGCCATAACTAAACCATTCCAACTTTCCAGTAATGAACACAGAAATAATAGAGCCCTAACTTCATCATCAAAGTTTACCCCTATAGAACTTAACTGACTGGTAACCATATTAAATTCATTTAAATGGTCAGCAATAGCTCTACCTTCCAACATTTTCATATTAAATAAACATTTCATGAGAAATACATTATTTGACACTGGGGATTTTTCATATAGTTTCGAAAATTCCGTCATTAAACCATTTTTTGTCATTTCCTTTGAAATATTGAAGGTTACTGATGACGCGAGGCACAACCATATTGTTCAAAGTGCCTTCCTATCAAGAATCTCCCATTCTTCGTCTCTCATACCTGATGAATTCTTCTTTTTTCCACTCAATGGTGGGTACAAATCTATCTGATATAGATAATATTCCATCTACATCTTCCAGAGTTGGTATTTTTGGCCGTTAAATTTCTCGACCCTAAACCTATCATTTTCCTCCATTACTCCTACTTGAACTAGGAACCCTTCTTTCCTGTGATTTTATCTACAAAATATACCTTCAGATGTGATATCAGTTGTTACAAAATTATATATTACAGAGAAATGGAACACATAAAATATGTGGAAACACAAACACCTAAATAACATATAAAGCAAGGGAGACACAGATATATGTGGTTCACCCAACTTGGGCTACGTCCATGGAAACGGCCAGTCCTTCATTTCTATTATCCAGCAAAATGAAGAGACAAAACCTATAGCAGATCCTTTGTAATATCCACTACTCTCTCAAAAAGTCCCCCTTTATGTTTCTTGCTCAGAATATACACTGAATAGACATTCACAATGCAATACCCTCATACAAAACAAGGGGTTGCCTTCTAGGGAAAGAAACTGCACATTAAACATAACTTCTAACCTCAAATCACCCACCTAATGAACGACTCAGATTGACTACGAACTTAGAATGTTTTACAAGGAAATTTTACATCTGTTTCAGCTTCGGGGCCACCATCCTCGAAATCCCCCACCAGGGGGGGCTCATAAAATCATCATCATCCCCCAAGCTACTGCTTCTCCCCAATATTAATTTGGCAGATTCATTTCCTTCAACATACTTCGAGCCATATCCATAATAGTTTGATTTTTCCTTTAGGATATTCCATTTTTTTGTGGAGTATAACATGCATTAAACTTCCTCCTAATTCCATGTGATTGACAAAAATCAATGAGATATGTTAGCATATATTCACCTCCTCTATTTGATCTTAAAATTTCAAGTTTATTTCCACTATCCTTTTCAACCACAGCTTTAAATATTTTGAATAGAGAAATTGCTTCAGATTTATGTTTTAGAAGATAAACCCATGTTTTTCGACTGCACTCATCAATTAAAGTTTGAAATGTAAACATTAACACCCAAATAAGGTGTGTTTGCATTAGTACACACAAAAATATGTGAACAATCTCGAATGGAGCTTTCTGTAGGTTTTAACCCTGAACATAAATTATCTACACACGAATCTTATAACAAAAAATAAACAATAGCGAGAGCATAAAACATAAAACAGATAAACACAGAGATTTTCCCCTGGATCCCAAATTGGGACGACCAGCTTGATTTTTCATTATATTCCTTTTAGTGTTACAACACATATATATGCATGCCGAAGCATACATAAACCCCAATCCATTAACCCTGGATTAGAACATAACCGTAGTTCCCTTGACCGGATCTACAAAATACCAGGGGCCGAAAACCATCGTACCCCAAAACCATGTGCGAACTCATGCACAAAACATGGGTAGATCAAAATATGATGGGGCATACCAAAACAAATACGCCGGAGCGCTGCTGCCCCCTACTGACCCCCTGCTTTGCGCCGTATGATATGCAGTGCGTGGGGCTGGTCGTGGAAAGAATATAACACATACCAAACATTCTCACACTTGCATTGTTTTCTTTCCACAGGGGACCATAGGAGAGCTTAGTCATTGGGTCAATTCTTCAACACCCATTGTTTCTCTACACCAAGAGAACTTCTGAGTGCTCACAGACTTCATCAATGCATCTGCAACATTCTTCAAAGTGTCCACCTTTACCAGCAACACCCTTTTAGCCTCAACCATATCTCTAACAAAGTGATATTGAACATCAATGTGCTTTGCCTTTGAATGATAAGCAGGGTTCTTAGCCAAGAAAATTGCACTTTGGCTATCACAGTCTATCCTTATAGCTTGTTGTACCAACCCCATACTTGAACACAATCTCTGCAACCAAGTTGCTTCCTTGCTTGCATGAGTGGCTGCTATGTATTGTGCCTCTGTAGTTGAAAGAGCCACTACAGACTGTCTTTTACTCATCCAACTGACTGTGCCTCCAAATAGGCTAAACGCATACCCACTTATAGATCTTCTTTGGTCCAGATCTCCAACCCATTCTGCATCAACAAAACCACGAATGTCCAACATTCTTTCCAATCCTAGTCTTCCTTGGTAGCACAAGCCATAATCACTAGTGCCACGTAAATATCTGAAAACCCGCTTCACTGTTGTCCAATGCTCCTTTCCTGGGTTTGACATAAACCTGCTCAATACTCCCACTGAATGTGCAATGTCTGGTCTAGTACAGACCATTGCATACATCAGGCTACCCACTGCACTTGCATATGGAACACGGGACATATACTCCTCTTCTTCTTGTGTCTTGGGACATTGTTCACAAGCTTTGCACCTACAGGAATAGGAACACTCACCGGTTTACTATCCTGCATATGGAACCTCTGCAATATATTCTCGACATACTTCCTCTGGTTTAACCAGAGCTTCCTCTTTTCCCGATCTCTCTTAATTTCCATACCCAAAATATAGTTTGAAGCACCAATATCCTTCATGTCGAATTTGGAGAACAGTTGGGTCTTCAAAGCTTGGATAATTTCTTTGTCATTTCCAATTAACAACATATCATCCACATACAAGACCAAATACATAACAGGGTCACCAATTAATTTAAAATAAACACAGTGATCCTCTTTGCTTCTGGTGAAGCCAAGTCCCCGTATATAGGTATCAAATTTCTGATACCACATCCTTGGTGACTGTTTTAACCCATACAGAGACTTATTCAAAGAAATTTATACAGTTCTTTCTTACCCTTCTGTGACATAGGGTTCTTCATATGATCTCTCTTCTAGATCCCCCATGAAGAAATGTTGTCTTCACATCCATCTGTCCTATCTCAAAATCAAATTCAGCAGCAACAGATAAAGTAATCTAATAGAAGTAACCTTGGCAACAAGAGAAAAAATATCACCAAAATCAATTCCCGGCACCTAGGAATAACCTTTCGCTACCAACCGAGCTTTGTATTTCTCCACCTTACCTTCTACATTCATCTTCTTCTTAAACACCCATTTGCTCCCAATGGGCTTCCTTCCAGCCGGCAACTCCACCAGATCCCATGCATCGTTTTTTTGCAAGGATGCCATTTCATCAACCATGGCCTCCTTCCAGAGTTTTCCATCCTCTGAATCTACTGCCTCCCTGACAGTTCTAGGTTCATCATCAATTATAGTTAAGGCAAAACCTGAACAGAAAGCAGATGGACTATACCTTTCTGGTTGCCTTCTTTCCCGAACTGATCTTCTCAAAGCTGGAGTTTGTGGCTCTTCATCTTCTGAGTCTTCTTCTGTTGTAGAGTCTGATTCATCCTCCTTTAGCTAAAACTCTATCTTCTCAGGTTCCTTTGGTAGGAATTCATGTTTAACAACATCTTTCACTTCTCTAAACACCACATCTCGGCTGTACACAACCTTCCTTGTTTCTGGGTTCCAAAGCTTGTAACCCTTTAAACCATCCTTATAGCCAATAAAGATGCACCTTTCAGATTTATTATCCAACTTGGTCCTTTTCTCCTTTGGAACATGTACATATGCATCACATCCAAATACCCTTAGATGTGAAAGAGAGGGTTTCTTACCAGTCCATACCTCATGTGGAGTCTTATCCTCCAATGCTGATGAAGGTGATAGGTTAACTAAGTAACATGCAGTCTCCACTGCCTCTACCCAGAATTCTTGTCCTAACCCGGTACAACTGAGCATTCTTCTTACCTTTTCCATCAGCGTTCTGTTCATTCTTTCTGCAACTACGTTTTGCTGAGGTGTGTATGGAGTAGTCTTCTGTCGTGCTATACCACACTTCTTACAGAACTCTTCAAATTCCTTCTTGCAGAACTCCCCCCCTTTATCTGTCCTCAGCACCTTTATCTTCTTCTCTATTTGGTTTTCCACCAAAGCCCTAAATTATTTAAATTTTTCAAAGACTTAAGATTTCTTCCTCAAGAAATATATCCATGTATTCATTGAGAAGTCATCTATGAATGAAACATAGTACACAGACTTTCCCAGTGATGGAACTGACACAGGTCCAAACACATCACTGTGCACAAGTTCTAATATCTTGTTCGCCCTCTTAGCACCAGAAGGAAAACTCACCTGATTCTGCTTCCCATATACACAATGTTCAACCATACCATTTCTATGTAGTATCCTAAGGCCCTTCTCTCCAATATGTCCAAGCCTTTGATGCCATAGCATGGTCTTTTCTCCTGAGACAGCTAAGCTTCCCGCTCCATTTTCAGGAACCACATAACTATTACACCCATCAATAACAGTGCTACCTTGTAGCTTGTAAAGAGTTCCAGTCCGAACTCCCCGCATTAAGTCCAGTGCTCCCTAAACCATCTTGCAGGCATCTTTCTCGAACACTATTTTTACACCTGCATCATCCATCTTTCTTACAGAAATCAGATTTCTGGCCAATGCAGGAATATGCAGAACACCAGGAAGTGTTCTAATCCTTCCACCTTGCAGCTTCAGCTTGAATTTTCCACGTTCGACGATTCTGGCCTTCCTATCATCCCCTAGAAAGACATCACCACCATCATATTTCTCATACTCACAGAACCACTCCCTATGGGGAGTGAAGTGAAAGGATGCACCCGAGTCAATCAAACATGACTCATGATCTACATGTGTATTTGAAGAAGAAGCCAAATACACATCACCTTCATCAGGAATTGGTTTGCCTCTCTGTGAAGGGCTACATCGGATCCCTTTCCTTTCTCGGGAGCTTTAGATCTGCATTCATTTTTGTAGTGTCCTTCCTTTCCGCATTTCCGACACACCTTTACAAACTTTCCAGAGATTTAGATCTCCCTCTAGTTAGATCTCCCTCGAAACCTTATTCTTGTTTTTACGGTATGGGACCTTCCTCGTACGGATAAGGCATCTCCATTCTGACCACATATTTCTCAGTCTCATTTCCTACGACGGCAAGGCTGAGACAATGTCATCAAATTCAAGGTAGTTGTATTGCTACCTATTGCGATAACAGTGTCCCATGAGTGCGGTAGAGAGCCTAATAGTGGTACACTTATCTTCATCGAGATTTTAATATCATGAGATGACAACTGACTTACCACAGTATTGAAGGCGTTCAGATGCTCTGTCACCGAGTCTCCATCCTTCATCCTTAGGTTATACAGCTTTTTCCGCAGGAAAAACTTATTCACCAGAGACTTAGATTGGTACAAAGTCCCAAGTTTTTCCCACAAATTCTTCACCCTAGCTTCCCCAAATACATTCAACAATACTAAATCTAATACACACAACCGTATTGTGCTCTTAGCCTTCCGATCCAGTTTCTTCCAGTCTTCATCTGACATTGCCATTGGTTTAGTACCTGCATCTACCACGATCCACTGATCTTTATCCACCAGCAGGTCCTCCATCTTGAGCTTCCAAAACTCAAAACTCTGACCATTAAATTTCTCGATCTCTATCTTTCCGCCGCTCACCATCTTCTTTCACCGCAAGAATCGATCCCGCAGATCTCCCACTGAACAAGGTCTACCTCAGGCCCGAACAAAAAACCCTCAGCAACAAAGGCATCCCCTTGAAGCCGAAACAACTTTGATACCAAATTTAGGTTTTAAACCTGAATAGAAATTATCTACACACGAATCTTATAACAGAAAATAAACAATAGCGCGAGCATAAAACAGATAAACACAGAGATTTTCCGCTGGATCCCAAATTGGGATGACCAGCTTGATTTTTCATTATATTCCTTTTAGTGTTACAACACATATATATACATGCCGAAGCATACATAAACCCCAATCCATTAACCCTGGATTAGAACATAACCGTAGTTCCCTTTACCGGATCTACAAAATACCAGGGGTCGAAAACCATGGTACCCCAAAACCATGTGCAAACTCATGCACAAAACATGGGAGGGTCCGCATATGAGTGGGACCGCATACCAAAAAAAATTTCGCCGGGGCGCTGCCGCCCCCCCTGTGACCCCCCTGCTGCGCCCGGCGCAACGTACAACGCGTGGGGCTAGTCGTGGAAAGAATATAACACATACCCAACACTTTCTCCTTATACGAAACTGCAGACTCAAATTTTTGTCTATAATGCTTTTCAAGTATACACATTTCACATGAGCTCATTGGCTATTGAATACTGGGTAACCCTTTCACCATATGTTTCTTCTGTAGAAAATCTAGACCACCAAAATATAAATGACCATATCTGAAATGCCATAACCATGATTCATCGAAATTATCAGTTTTATAAGCATTCAAGGAGGAAGAAAATTCATTTCTCATTATAAGTGGAAACACCCTGTTCTTTTTCATTTCTACTCTTTCTATCAACTGCTTGCTTCGATATTTGTCAATGATAGTACATAGATTATTCTTGAAGAACACTCTATACTTTTTCTCTATGAGCTGTCTAATGCTCAAAAAATTTCATTTTAAGCTAGGTACATAATACAGATCATCAATTGTTATTCTCTTACCATTTCTAGTATAAACACCAATCACTCTGTTACCTTTAATACATACCTTATTATCGTTACCAAGCTTGAATTAAAACTGAATACTAGTGTCTAGATTGAAAAAAAAATCTTTGTTTCACATCATGTGATTTCTGTAGCCACTATCTAAAAACTAAATATTATTTGAACATTAGTGAGTTACATAAAAAGTCAAAAACACTAAATTCTTATTATCTTCAAATTATTCTGAGATGTGTGCAGATTTCTTACCAACATCTTCTTGCCTCTTCATGCACTTAGTAACAAAATGGCCATATATTTTGCAATAATAACATTGAATTTTATACATATCATACGTTTGATTTCCTCGACTCGAGGTTTTATTGTTACTCTGCCTTAAATTATGAGGATGTTCCTTAGATTTCTACTCATGGTCATAATTATCTCGCTGACATTTTTGATCAAATACTCTACTGCCTCTTCTTCTATTAATCGATCTTCCTCTACATCTTCCTCTATTAAATTGTGGTTGAGTTTTGAAGGAATTCTACAGTGTTTTATCATCATATCTTGACATCCTAGATTGATGTGCAATTAATGAATGATTCAAATCTTCAATTTGCATTTGACTTGTGTCCTTGAACTCTTCTACTAATACAACAACCGCTTCAAATTTCTTTGCCAAACTTCGAAGGAATTTATCAATCACTTTAGTGTTTGAGAGGCCTTCTCCACAATGTCTAAATTCATTAACAACACTCATGACTTTGGTCATAAAAGAATCCACAGTTTCACTATCCTTGACTTTTCATATTCTTGAAATCTCTTCTCAGATTACGCAACTTGAAATTATTTACTTCCGCTACACCCCGATAACAATATTTGAGAGTGTCCCACGCCTTCTTCGAAGATTCTATGTTTGATATTTTTGAAAGTATCATGTCATCTAAGCGTTGTTGAATAATGCCAATAGATTTATTGTCCTTCTTTCTATTCTCTCAACAATGTTCATTCAACATTTGTAAGAGCCATATCTGCTGCCTCATTACCAAGCTCTGGATACCCATCAATAACAAATCCCCAAATATCATGAAAACACAACAATGTTCTCATTCAAATAAATGTCTGTAAGTTAAAATAGGAATTGGCTCAATAGTATTGGTATTTGATACCATCTCGAAATATTTAAATAAAAATTAAAAGAACTTTTACACTATATTAATTTGACTTCCTTTTAAAAGAAAAAACTACAAAATTATGGACATGTAAAATAGATTCTAAATACTCTTCCAATAACTATCAGCAACTCATTTATAGTCTTTTTTATACAACATATGAATCATTTTTAAAATCTCATAACTATAAACCATGTTTTTAATAGGTTGTTAAGCCTCTTCAAAAAGTATTCCCCTTTGTGCTTTGGACCTTTCAGGAAATTTCATGGTCCCCTTTGAAACTAGACTAGACTCATTAATATCATTTTTAATATTAGCTAGATTGAGTAACTGATGTAGTATAATATTCAATCATTGACAAATATTTTTTTATATTAGAATATAGAGCTCGGACAGGGACAAATATTTTTTTTATTGGAATACAAACTTGAGACGGGGACCAAATCAGAAAAATTCAAGGCGAAAAAGAAGCTGCATTTCTTCTTACTTTTGATGATGAAAACTTCAAATTATGTGTCAAAATATACCTTTGATGACAACAACAAAATCATAAGTAAATGCCTTTATGTAAGAAAATAAGTGTATTAGTCAACTTTCTTTTCTCCACATATAGATTGCAACTCCCCATGGTATGCTTGGCTACTTTGTTTCATGCTCTGAGATGTTTCTCACATGCATCATGGTCGGTTCTCAGTTTTGCATGAAAATTCTGCACTTTCAACTGGCCAACACCACTCTCCTAACAAAAAGTTGAACCAGCTTCCATACTGACCCTTGCAGTAACAACTCTTGGTGGGTAATTCAAAAATTAAACACAACAGTGCAAGGGAAGAGAGAAGTTCTGGCTCTGATACCAGATGAAAGAAACAAATCACAACGCTTTGATACCAGATGAAAAAAATAAGACAACACTATAACGTAGCTACGACTACTCAATTAGACAAATAAATCTCAAAAGGAGATTGCGATGCCCGACTCTTACCAAGCATTTGTATTTATATCAAAATTTGATTTGGTTACATTCATTAAAATAATCAATTTTTACTCTTCAAGTTCTGGTGAATCCAAGAGCATCTATATTTATATGAAAATTTGATTTGGTTACATTCACTAAAAAAATCTATTTTTACTCTTCATGTTCCAGTGAATCCAAGTGGTGTTGCCCATTCGAAACTTAATCGAACATGGGTGGTGCCTCTTTCATGTTGAGAAGTCATGGCGGTGACTGTGAGGTGGTGTTCAGTGACGGCGTACGACAATTTGAAATAACTATTTTTACATTATCATTCGGTGGTTTTTAATATCGTGTTATTTTCTGGAGAATGAGTTCCTAAGGTGAAGTCAAAATTTCATTGTGTTTTTGTGCATCTTTATCTAAATTTAAGAACAATGGAGAACTCATAAATACATTTCTAATTAGAAAGGGATGAAATAAAACTCTGTCATTCTTGATTCAAGTAGGCAGATAATTCCTAAATGAAAAAAATGTAAACCATCACAGAAAGCTGGAGGAATATCAAAATTTGTGGGAGAACTAATGCAATTCATAGGGTGAGTTCAAATTTTACTATATTTTAAAAAATACATGAAATATAATAAAACATGTTGATGTTGATTCAAGTAAGAAGAGATTTCCTAAATGAAAGAGATAAAAACTGAATTGATTAGAAACTACAGCTCACAAGTGAGTACTACACACTTGGAGACCGCACACAAATGGAGAGTACACTCTACATTCATTAATCAAATGATACAACTATAAGTACATCAAAAAGAAGTAGGAAGTTGTAAACAAACTCCTATATCCTAGGAACTAATCCTAACTTAAGAAGCTACATTACAACAATGTAATCATTTCTCCATTAATGTACAAATAATATTAATTATTTCCAACTCTCCCCCTTAATGGAGAAAGGATTACTCTGAATTCCTAACATCCCTCTAAACAATTCGAACTTTATTCTCCCAAGAGGCTTAGTAAAAATGTCTGCCATATTGTCACAAGATTTACAATATTCAACAAATATTTCCTTTGATTGAAGTTTTTCCCGAACAAAATGGAATTGAGTATCGATGTGTTTGGTGTTTTTGTGAAATATTGGATTGTATGCTAGCTTGATGGTACTCTGGTTGTCACTTTTAATGGTAGTTTCTTCTCTCTGTTCTTCTCTTGCATCATTGAGGAGTCTTCTCAACCAAATAGCTTCACATGTGGTTGCACACAATGCTTGGTACTCAGCTTCAGCTGAAGATAAATCTAGAGTACTTTGCTTTTTGTTGTTGCATGCTATGACCCCGGATCCAATACTGAATGCATAAGTTGTGATAGATCTGTGATCATCCAGGTTGGTTGCCCAATCAAAATCTGAAAAACCTGCTAGAGTAACATCAGATGTGTCAGTGTATAAAATACCATAATCACTAGTACCACAAAGATACCTCAACACACTCTTTTCTGCAACCAAATGAATTTCGAGAGGTTTAGACATGAACTGGCTCAACACACTAATAGAGTATGTCAAGTCTAGTCTAGTTGTAGTAAGATATATCAGAATACCAACTAGTTGTCTATACATAGTGGCATCCACCTCCTTAGTTCCATCGTCACTGCACAAATTCAGATTCTGCTGCAATGGTGTTGTTGCTGACTTACACTGCTCCATCCTGAATCTTTCTACCAAACTTCTAGCATACTTCCCTGGAGTAAGAAAAGTCTGTCTAGAATCTCTCCATACTTCCAAACCCAAGAAATAATGGAGATTTCTGAGATCTTTCATTTCGAATACTTGCAACATCTGCCATTTTATTTCTTTGATCAGAGTATCTGCATTACCTATTATAATCATATCATCCACATACAAAGAAATCAAATTAATTTTCCTCTGTTTATTATACTTAGTATACAGATTTGGATCATTCATGCTTCTATGAAAACCATGCTGTAAGAAGAATGAATCTATCTTCTCATACCACAACCTGGGTGCTTGTTTTAAACCATATAATTCCTTTTTCAATCTACAAACTAAATGTTCCTGCCCCTTTTTAACAAACCCTTCAGGCTAAACTAAAAAAATTCTCTTCTTTCAATTCACCATTCAAAAATGTTGACTTAACATCTAACTAGTGTAGCTTCCACTTATATTTTGTTGCTAAAGAAATTAGCATTC
This sequence comes from Pinus albicaulis, assembly GCA_034641835.2. NCBI lineage: Eukaryota > Viridiplantae > Streptophyta > Pinopsida > Pinales > Pinaceae > Pinus > Pinus albicaulis. The sequence continues at coordinate 365,349,812 of CM076574.1, read as the reverse complement.
TAATGGTATTTAATTTTGCTACAGGGGGAAAGGTTTCATCAAAATCTATTCCTTCTAGTTGTGAATAACCCTTTGACACCAGTCTAGCTTTAAAATTTTCTATATTCCCATCTGCATTCACTTTAGGTTTGTACAACCACTTACAACCTATGGGTGTTTTTCCTTCAGGTAGTTCAACTAGATCCCAAGTATTTTTTTTAGTAATTGATTCAATTTCTTCATCCATCGCAGCCCTCCATTCATTAGATTGGCTTGCTTATTTATAGTTTGTGGGTTCTACAATGTTTGAAATACTTGTCATTAAAGCATATTCTTTCAATCTGGCTGGTAATTGTGTCTACCTACCTTATCTCTTTGGTAGGGGACTTACCTCAAATATGTCTGCTTCAGACTTGTACGGGCTTTCCTTATTGACTACATCACCTGTTTCTTCTTCCTCATGCTCCTACTCTTGATTATCCCCATTGTTTTCTTCCAAAAATAATTGAATGTGTCATTCATTATTACTGTCATCCTTTCCTTCCTCAACCTGTTCATGAAATATCATACCTCGACTTGCAAATATTTTATGAGTCATAGGATTAAATAACTTGTATGCTTTAAACTCAGTGCCATATCCTACAAAGATGCATTTCATGGCTTTAGGATCTAACTTCTTTCTATCCACCTTGGGTATATGGGAAAAGGCTTTTGACCCAAATACTCTCAAATGACTCACTGCTGGTTTGAATCCGTGTAATGCTTCAAAGGGAGTTTTGAAGCCAAGACATTTAGTAGGACTCCTATTCTTTAAATAAACAACAGTGTTGATGGCTTCAGCCCATAAACCATTTGATAGACCCTTACCTTGAAGCATACTCCTTGCGCACTCCACAAGAGTTCTGTTCTTTCATTCTACCATTCCATTTTTCTATGGTGTATGAGGCACTATAAATTTTTGAACAATCCCATGATATCTACAAAAATTCATGAACTCATCCCACTTGTATTCTCCCCCTTGATCTGAGCGGAGAATTTTTACACATTTTACTATCTTCTTTTCTACCAAAGTTTTAAATTCTTTAAAACACTGAAAGGTATGCCTCTTTTTACTCAAAAAATATATCCAAGAGAATCTACTATAATCATCAATAAACAGAAGAAAATAATATGCACCACCTAGCAACTTGGTCTTCATAGGTCTGCATATGTCTATATGCACCAGCTCTAGGATATCTCTTCTCTTTCTATCAATATGAAAAGGAAATTCCTCTCTATGAATTTTCCCTAATGCACATCCATCACAATCCAACTAAACACTATGAAAAACAGGGAGTCCATCGACCATACCTTTTCTTTGAAGTAACATGAGGTCTTGTAAATTAAGGTGACTGAATCTCTGGTGCCAAAGTTTTTCGGTTGTCAATCATGTTGCAACCATGGCTTGTTGTGGCATTCTTTTGACATTTAGTCTGTATAGGCTCCCCACACACACTCCTGATGCAAATGTTTCCATCTTTCTATCCTTTATGACACAACGTGTCTTGAAGAATTCAACCAGCAGATCCTGATCTGTTATCATAGATACAGATATCATATTTTTCCTAATCCCGGGCACATACAATACATTCTTAAGATGTCTAATGTCACCATTAGGAAATCTCACTGGAATATCACCATACTCTTTTCTCATATCCTCTGTCATCTCCTAGAAAAATTTCAGATCCACATGAAGTTTCTTCAAGAAATTCAAACCATTCTTTCTTACCTATCATATGTGAGGATGCACCAGAATAGACATGCCATATGTCATCCTCATCTTCTTTAGAAGATGAAAGCGCACAATCAGCTACAAATAGTCGAGTTTCATAACTATAGTCTTCATATTCATTAACAAAATATCTTTTGTGCCTACTCTGATTATTCCTTGCTTCTTTTGTCTACCTCTTAAAACAATCCCTAATTTCATGGCCAACTTTCCCACAGTAAAAACATTTCTTGTTTGAAAATTTGTTTGCAGACATACCCCTATATGGTCTCTTTTGAAATGTGCTACCTCCTCTCTGTTGCTTCTATGGCTGCTGTGGCTACTTCCCTCTAAAATGTCACCTCTTTGCCATCAGAGCAAGATCATCACTTTGTAGTCTTAAGTTCTTCCAGCGCTCTACTTCTTGTAGCACAATTCCTGTCAATTATTTAAATGCAGGGGCTTTATCCCTCGCTGCCAATCCTATGATGAACATATGATATTCGTCTTTTATTCCATTCAATGTAATTGTGACTAGATCAGAATCAGACACCTTTTCTCCGATGTCTCCCAATCTATCCTTCATGTCTTTAACCATTGCAATGAATACAATATCTGATTAATTTCCCTCCATCCTGATCGTAAACAACTTGCCTTTGAGTGAAAAGAAGTGATTTGTATTTTGTGTCTAGTATAAATTATTGAGCGTCATCCAGATCTCAATGGACGATTTTCCATCTCTAATGTGTGGGATAATATTATCCTTGACGGACATCTTCAGTATAAATTTTTCTTTATTCTCCCTTTTATCCCAGTCTTGTATAAGTGCATTTGTTCCTGTTACAATATTTGGTTTCTGCTCCTCGCCTGTGAAAATCGACCACACATTTGCTCCCTCAAGAAATTTCTGTAGCTTGAATTTCCAATTAGTGAAATTGGACCCATTTAGTTTGCTAGACTCGTCGAGATATGTTTCTATGGTATTATTCATACTAGACTGATCTGTGTTGGCTATGTGTTATATTCCTTCCACGACTAGCCCCATGCGCTGTACGTTGCGCCGGGTGCAGCAAGGGGGTCACAAGGGGGGAGGAAGCCCCCACTGTTGGGGTCTGGGGTGGCGCCTCGGCGAAAATTTGTTTGGTGTACAGACCCACTCATAGGCGGACCCACCCATGTTTTGTGCATGATTTTGCACATGGTTTTGGGGTACGATGGTTTTCGGCCCCTGGTATTTTGTAGATCCGGTCAAGGGAACTACGGTTATGTTCTAATCCAGGGTTAGTGGATTGGGGTTTATGTATGCTTCGGCATGTATATATATGTGTTCTAACACTAAAATGAATAATAATGAAAAATCAAGCTAGTCATATCGATTTGGGATCTAGGGGAAAATCTCTGTGTTTATCTGTTTTATGTTTTATGCTCTCACTATTGTTTATTTTCTGTTATAAGATTTTTGTGTAGATAATTTCTGTTTAGGGTTAAAACCTTCATTTGATATCAGAGATGTTTCGTCTTCAATGGGACGCCTTTGCTGTTGAGGTTTTTTTGCTCAGGCCTGAGGTAGACCCTGTTCAGTGGAGATTTGCAGGATTTATTCTTGCGGTGAAAGAAGATGGCGAGCGACGGAAAGATAGAGATCGAGAAATTTAATGGTCAGAGTTTTGAGTTGTGGAAGCTCAGGATGGAGGATCTGCTAGTGGATAAAGATCAGTGGATCGTGGTAGATCCAGGTACTAAACCAATGGAAATTTCAGATGAAGACTGGAAGAAACTGGATCGGAAGGCTAAGAGCACAATATGGCTATGTGTCTCAAATTCAGTATTGTTGAATGTATCTAGGGAAGCTACAGTGAAGAATTTGTGGGAAAAACTTGGGACTTTGTACCAATATAAGTCTCTGGTGAATAAGTTGTTCCTCTGGAAAAAGCTGTATAACCTGAGGATGAAGGATGGAGACTCGGTGACAGAGCATCTGAATGCCTTCAATACTGTGGTAAGTCAGCTATCATCTGTTGATATTAAAATCTCAGATGAAGATAATTGCATCAGTTTGTTTTTTTCTCTACCAGACTCGTGGGATAGTCTGGTTATTGCAATAGGTAGCAATACAATTACCTTGAATTTTGATGACATCATCTCAGCCTTGTTGTCGGAGGAAACGAGATGGAGAAATATGGAGGGCCAGAATGGAGATGCCTTATCTATACGAGGAAGGTCCCAAAACAGAAATAAGAATAAGGTTTCGAGTGGGAGGTCCAAATCTAGAGGGAGATCTAGATCTCCTGGAAAGTTTGTAAAGGTATGCTGGAAATGCGCAAAGGAAGGGCACTACAAAAAGGACTGCAGATCTAAAGCTCCTGAGAAAGGAAATGGATCTGATGATGCTCCTTCTGCAGAGGCAAAAACCACCTCGGATGAAGGTGGGGATGTGTATTTGGCTTCTTCTTAAAATAAACATGTAGATCATGAGTCATGTTTGATTGACTCAGGTGCATCCTTTCGCTTCACTCCCCATAGGGAGTGGTTCTACGAGTATGATAAATATGATGGTGGTGATGTCTTCCTAGGGGATGATAGGAAAGCCAGAATCATTAGACGTGGAAACTTCAAGCTGAAGCTGCAAGGTGGAAGGATTAGAACACTTCCTGGTGTTCAGCATATTCCTGCATTCGTAAGAAATCTGATTTTTGTAAGCAAGATGGATGATGTAGGTGTAAAAATAGTGTTCGAGAAAGATGCCTACAAGATGGTTCGGGGAGCACTAGTATTGATGCGGGGAGTTTGGACGAGAACTCTGTACAAGATACAAGGTAGCAGTATTATTGATGGGTGTAACAATTATGTGGTTCCTGAAAGTGGAGAGGAAAGCCTAACTGTCTCTGGAGAAAATACCATGCTATGGCATCAAAGGCTTGGAAATATTGGAGAGAAGGGCCTTCGGATACTGCATAGAAATGGTATGGTAGAAGGTATGTCTAATTTCTCTCTGGATTTCGATTTCTGTGAACATTGTGTATATGGGAAACATAATCGGGTGAGTTTTCCTTCTGGTGCTAAGAGGGTGAACAAGATATTAGAACTTGTGCACAGTGATGTGTTTGGACCTGTGTCAGTTCCATCACTGGGAAAGTCTGTGTACTATGTTTCATTCATAGATGACTTCTCAAGGAATACATGGATATATTTCTTGAGGAAGAAATGTGAAGTCTTTGACAAATTTAAAGAATTTAAGGCTCTGGTGGAAAACCAGACAGAGAAGAAGATAAAGGCGCTGAGGACAGATAATGGTGGGGAGTTCTGCAAGAATGAATTTGAAGAGTTCTGTAAGAAGTGTGGTATAGCACGACAGAAGACTACTCCATATACACCTCAACAAAATGGAGTTGCAGAAAGAATGAATAGAACACTGATGGAAAAGGCAAGAAGCATGCTCAGTGGTACCAGGTTAGGACAAGAATTCTGGGCAGAGGCAGTGGAGACTGCATGTTACTTAGTTAACAGATCACCTTCATCGGCGTTGGAGGATAAGACTCCACATGAGGTATGGACTGGTAAGAAACCCTCTCTTTCACATCTAAGGGTATTTGGATGTGATGCATATGTACATGTTTCAAAGGAGAAAAGGACCAAGTTGGATAATAAATCTGAAAGGTGCATCTTTATTGGGTATAAGGATGGTTTAATAGGTTACAAGCTTTGGAACCCAGAAACAAGGAAGGTTGTGTATAGCCGAGATGTGGTGTTTAGAGAGGTGTAAGATGTTGTTACACGTGAAGGAACCTGAGAAGATAAAGTTTGAGCTAAAGGAGGATGAATCAGACTGTACAACAGAAGAAGACTCAGAAGAGGAAGAGCCACAAACTCCAGCTGTGAGAAGATCAGTTCAGGAAAGAAGGCAACCAGAAAGGTATAGTCCATTTTCTTTCTGTTCAGGTTTTGCCTTAACTATAACTGATTATGATCCCAAAACTGTCAGGGAGGCAGTAGAGTCAGAGGATGGAAAACTCTGGAAGGAGGCCATGGTTGATGAAATGGCATCCTTGCATAAAAATGAGGCATGGGATTTGGTGGAGTTTCCAGCTTGAAGGAAGCCCATCGGGAGCAAATGGGTGTTTAAGAAGAATATGAATGTAGAAGGCAAGGTGGAGAAATACAAAGCTCAGTATAGAAGTGAAATGTCATTCATTCAATGTAAATGATGAATTGAAATTTCATGAACGAAAAAAATTCCTAGTCTAGTTGTAGAAGTAAACCATGTTATTATATTTTCATAATTAATCAAATTAAAAGCCTACCTCCATGAGTCATTTATTTATTCTCAACATACTTGAAAATGAGAAATTCAACTTTCAACACAATTGGAAAAAAAATGCTAATTCTATTTTTATTTGTTGTCCTATGGTTGAAATGAGGAAAGTATGGGGTTGAAGTGGTATTATAGTTTCCATTAATCATAAAATAAAAGCTTGTGGTCATTATTCAACTTCAATATGTTAGTGTTAAAATATGAATTGAATCTGGTTGAAGAAAAAAATGGTACATGTCTGCTACAAGATGTGTTACAAGAGGCTCTGTATTTCTAAAAGAGGCGTTTTTTTGCTTCAACATGGGGTCCCGAGATCTTTTTGAGGAAAATAATGGTGTATATAAGGTATAATAAGGTGGATAAATGTATACAAAGGTGAGTGAAGGGTGTGGGATCCACTTTTCCAAGCCTATTACCCCTCGTAGGTTTATCTTACACCAAATTTTGTTTCCATAGTGTCCTCCATCTATCTTAGCAGAGTGGTCTCAGTGGTAGAGTTTGGAGGAGATTTGAGGTGTCTAGACGGGATATGGAGTGGCCTAAGTGGATGTAGAAAGGTGTGCCCACCCTTGAAGGTCAACAAAATCCCTCCAAACTAGTAAAACACATGAATCCAATTATCATTATTACAGCAAGGTAAATTGACATGGAAAATATGAGTTGAATTTTATTGAAATATACACTAACTTACAAAAAAATTAAAATTTCCTAAAAGATGTTTATAACTTCTAAGTTTTAGAAACTAAACATGCAGAAAGATTGCAGTCCAATACTTAAAAATTTCTAAGAAATCATAAACAAATAATTTTGGGTTGTTATCATATATGTTCCAATCATTATTCCCACAAGAGAGGTGATAGGAAAACCCGCAACTGCAAAATTTTTAATATAACACCTACTGAAAAAAAGAAAATAATTACAATAACTTGAGCAGGAACAAGGAAGAAATAAAAGAGATGGACTAAAACCTCTGGGTTGGGCCTAAAACCAAGGGTTTCAACCCTCCAAAAATACTTTAGATACATACCAATAGTGAGCTTCCCATTAATAGAAAATAAGACTAACATACATCATATGAAATATGAGAATAACAATGTCAAGAACTAGGATATTAGTAGTTACTCCAAGATGCAACAAAAAATTGAATCCTAATTAGCCATTTGGCTAGTTTTTTTATACAAAAAGTAACTGAGGCCAACTTCCTTAAAAAAAGGAGTGATTCCCTCTAAAACATTGAGGTTTGTTGATCTGCTTCTCTCTGATCTTCACATGTACTTGGAGTCCCTCGCCTTCTAGTGAATTTGATTTATTGGTGAGGATTCTATGATCTCAAACTGAGTTGGAGAGTTAATGATGTTGGAAATATTTTCATTGATGGAAAAGGAGAAGAAGGAGAAACATTAGAATATTTATTAAGGAGAAAAAACAAAATAGGCAGCAAAAGAGCAAAGGTAGCAAAGGCAGCAAGGTTTGGGTCGAGTTGTGAACGTGTTGGGTCAAGTCGTGCACGGGTAGGAAGAGTTGTGAACATGCCTAAGTAAAGTAATAATCGCATGCAGCAATGAAGAAAAGTCATGAACAAGTCGGGAAGAGTCGGGCACGACCCCTTTATTGCATAGCGCACATTGCTATTAGCAAGTTTTAGATTTATATGTTAAGACGTCGCAAGATTAATTGCTTTATTTGTGGTGCGATAAGAATCAGAATGTGTGATCGCAAAGAAAATGAATTAAGTTGCAATGAAAAGTAGATCAGCTAAGGAGCAGTGACAACCATTAGATATGGGCTTTGATCAATGGTGGAGATTAAGTCACAATCCCAAGGTATTTCGCACATCGGTAAGTATTGATGTTATTTTTAAGACTTAGATGATAAGTAATTTGGTTTGTGATGCGATGCAAAGAAGATTGCAGATCCCATAGGATAAGGGGCATGGTCTTTGCTAACCTCTAAAAGTTGTGGCGTGCGAAATGGAGTTCGTTGTGATTTGCGAAATTGCAGAATTGCAAGCATTGTGAAATCTGTAAATTGGTAGAGTTGTGAAGTGAGATAAAGAGGCCCTAATGCAATGTAGTTTCAAAGGAAAAATCTAAAGGATTTAAAATCTGGATGTAAATATTTTCCTATGTTTAATCGCATCGGAGGAGGAAAAGGAGATTATAACATAAAATCAATGGGACACTGAAGTGTGAAGTGCGATTTCTGAAGCATATGAGATGTGGTTTAGATGTAAATATTAAAATATTTCATTTCCAGGTTTAGTGTGTTTGCGCTGGTTTTATGAAGAAAACGTTGGAAGCAGAGGTCGACTAGGGTTACACAAAAAATGCCTGAACACATGGAAAAAGGACTCGGGTAGAGAGACCCAACAGTGCACACAGAGAATGTTGAATGTTGTAATTAAATATAATAGGAAGAGTCGGGAAAAAGAAGGGTTGAGTAGCACTATTTGAAATGTAATAACTTGGTCAAGTCAAGCTAAGACAGTAATGTTGTAGTACCGTTGGAAATATAACTGCAGGTAGAGAAGAAAAAGGGACAATAGGCAAAGAAGGCAAAGGGAACAGAAAAGAAAGAAGCTGGAAAGGCTGAATTGAAATATTGTTGTAACTGTAAATGTAAATTATTTAATTATTTTATATTTTTTGTGATGCAAAGGCAAGTATCGAAGGCAAAGACAAACTCCAATTGATACTGAAATGAGTGTATATATTGTTGTAATATCCTGAATATGCTGAGTGAGGAAATGAGTGGGTGGAAGGAAAAGAGTCATGCCTATTCACTTCATATTCCCATATAAAATGCAAACAACCGTGAAGTTATCTCTAGAAATGATGTTATTGTAATGTTCTTAGAGAGGTTAGAGAGTGGAAGAATGAGAGAGAGAAGATACTGATGTTTTTCACATCTAGAGCTGATATGAAGTAGATTTGAAGGCTGGAAGGGAAACAATGAAGAAGGAGAAAAACAGAGTTGATATCTAGGTAAATCAGCATAGATTTTATTGTAGTGTGGGGGAGTTGGTGCTTCCATATCAAGTTTTATCTTGATAGATGTCCAGTTGTAGCTGGTTGAGGTAGGAGCCTCCTGTGGGTTGTAGCCTACAAAAAATAGATGGGATCTGGAACTTCCTTGCAAGTTGTATCTTGTTGAATTTGAGGTAGTAGCCTCCTGTAGGTTGGAGCCTACAACAAATCAGTGGTGGGAGGGAGTTGGAGCCTGCCTTTGCATCACAACAATAATAAGATTTGGTTTTTTCTCTTATGGGTTTCCACTTATATATGTTTTCTATGTGCATTATGATTATGTGTTGATGTACTGTATTTAATCTACTTAACATTTGCTGCTCACATATTACGATTGTTGTTTAATTATATATTAATTTTCTTATGAAATGTAGGTGTAAATAAGTTTAAAGAAAAATTTTAAAAGTCCATGAATGTAATAAACTAATTCACCCCCCCTGATTTAACTAAGGTTTCATCAATTTGTATCAGAGAAGGTCCTTCTAAAGTAGTTTAACCACTGGAAGTAGGTCCTTAGTCCCCAAAATGGCTAGCCTAGAAGGAATATCTTTAAATAAAGCCCCTCTGTTTACAAGCACAAACTATGCTTTCTAGAAAATAAGAATGAGGCAATATTTAATGTCTCTTGGAGTAGATGTCTAGATTGTTGTGGAAGAAAAATTTGCACCAAAGGATACTGACACAAAGAAAGAGGCCAAACAAAATTTTATAGCTAATGCAAAAGAAATGAATGCACTCTTGAGTGGTCTGCGTGAGTCAGAATTTATCAAAGTAATTCACAGTAAGAATACTAAAAATATCTAGGATACATTAGAAAATATCCATGAGGGAGGTAAAAATGTGAAGATGGACAAACTACAAGCCTATAGAACTCAGTTTGAAAATTTAAAAATGAATGGAGATGAAGATGTAGCCAGTTTATTCTGAAAGGTAGTGGAAGTTGTGAATAACATGATAGATCTAGGAGAAACCATTAAGGAATGTGTAACAGTACAAAATATACTGAGATATCTACCATCCAAGTTTAACCCTAAGGTTTCTGCCATAGAAGAAACAACACACTGGGAAACCTTGACCATTAACACATTGCTTGGAAACTTGACATCTTATGAGATGAGACTTCCAAAGGGGAAGTCAAATGTGAGGGAGGTAGCCTTTAAGGCAGACAAGTGCATACAAGAGAAGGAAGGTATATGCTCATGCTCTAATGAAGAAGACACAAAATTTGTCAAAATATTGGATAGAGGTGTAGGTAAGTATAAGGGTAAACTTCCATTTAAGTAATTTAACTATGGAAGAGTGGGGTACTATGCTTCAAAATTTCCTCATAAGAAAATAGAGAATCAGTCAAAAGGGAAAGAGAAAACCAATTTCAGCAATAGGCCGAAGGGGAATAGATTTAATAGAAGATCATTCTATGTTGAACAAGACAGTAGTGCATATGAGAGATCAGATTAATTCCCTAATGAAGAAGGAACTTCAGAATTCATTTTGACGGCCAAGGAAGAGCTTGAGGAAGATATCCTGTAAGTTTAAGAAGAAGGTGAGGTAGATTTTGATGGGGAGTTGGTGAGTGCCCTAAAGGAAATAGATAGAATCAAGCTCAAGACTAGAAAACAGAAGGAAATCATTCTAAAACATGTAAAGGAGGAACGAAACTCCGAATATTTTATCAAGTTGAAAATTGAACTATAAGAGGCAAGGAAAGTAGAAGACATTCCGCTGCAGAAAATAAGAGAGAAAATTAAGGAATGTGGAAGATTGGAAGAAGAGGTGACGAGTCTGAGTAAGAAACTAGAGAAATATAAAACTAATTTAACAATGAACATTCAGAAGTTAAAAGGTGCCAAAAAATTGGACCGGATGTTAAATTCACAAATATATCCTCTTGTAAATACTGCGATAGGATATGAAGGAGAATCCAGCAAGTCGATTGCAGAGAATAATAAAGCTATTACGTTTGTGAAAGTTGTCCTAAAAGGAAATGCTAACTCCCATCCATCTGAGAGAAAAAATGTGGGAAACCCTCAAAATCCTCATGAACTACAGAAAAAACACAACACAAGGAAAGCTATAGAAACAAGAGCAGTAAACAACCAAGCAACATTCCAGCTTAGATCAAATGGCTTCCAAAAAAAAAATTTCATATGACCAGATGGCTATATCCCCAAACAACTTTCTCTACCAGAGACAGATACTACTTCCATGGGTATTGTTATTGTTATAAAAGGTTCGGTCATAAAGCCATGGAGTGCAGAGCATATATAAAGAGACTGGAGTATGGAAACTCAAGGGGAATTAAGAACAATGGTGGATTCACTCATGTATATAATCCATTTAGAAATACAATCAAATGTTTTTGCTGCCATAAAAATGTGCACAAGTCTCACGCATGTCTTCTCAAAGACTTTGATCCATCTCCTCAAGAAATTTACAAAACAAATAGTTGCATGCAATGGAAAAGGAAGCTAAATAAGTGTGATTTGGTTCTAGTTAGTCAAGATAAAAGTAGTCAATGGTATGTGGACAGTGGGTGCTCAAAACATATGAGTGGAGATTGAAGAAAGTTTGTAACTTTTGATGAAAGGAAATCTGGGAATGTAACATTCGGTAATGATAGAGCAGGGAAAATCAAGGGAAAAGGCAGAGTTAGCTCGAATAATGGAAGAGGAGAGGCTCAGAATGTATTGTTTGTGGATGTTCTGAAAGCCAATCTGCTAAGTGTTAGTCAAATGTGTGATAAAGGCTATAAGGTCCTTTTAAGAGTGAAATATTGTGAAGTAAGGTCAATCACCACAAAAAAGGCCTTGATTAAAGGTGTTCGAACAAAGGGTAATTTTTATATAGTAGAAGAAGAGAAAGAAGCATGCCACATCAAAAAACTTGACGAATCTTGGTTATGGCATAGAATATTGGGACATTTAAATTTTTACCACAGCATCAAACTAAGAAAAAAGAGAGATGTCAGAGATTTTCCTGCAATAAAAAAGCCACCAAATACCATATGTAAGTCCTGCCAACTGGGAAAACGAACTGGAAAATCATTCAAAGCTAAATACCAACTATCTACAATTAAGCCTCTTCAGCTTGTACACATGGACGTGTGTGGACCTTCAAGAATAAATGCACCAGGTGGAGATTATATTTCATGCTGATAATCGATGATTTTTCCAGATTAACGTGGTTGGCATTTCTCAGATATAAATCTAAAGCATTTGAGAAATTTAAGATATTCAAGGCACTGGAAGAAAATGAAACTGGATGTAAACTAAAATCCATCAGATGAGACAAAGGAGGTGAATTCACAGACAATGCTTTTGCAGACCTATGAAATGAATGTGGGATAAAGCAACAATTTATAGTTGCAAGTACACCTCAGAAGAATGGAGTGGCAGAGAGGCAAAACAGGTTGGTACAACAGATTTCTAGAGCCATGATGCAAGAAAGGAACATTCCTCAAACCTACTGGGTATATGCAGTACACATATCCATTAATATTCTCAGCAGATCTCATCTTAGGCCAAACTGTGACAAGACTCCATATGAACTGTGGCATGGGAAACTGACATCAATTAAGCACTTAAAATTCTTTGGAAACAAATGTTTCATAAAGAATAATGATGAAGAATTGGGGAAGTATGATGTAAGAGCTAATGAAGGAATATTTTTGGGATATATATCAAAGAGTAAAAGTTATAGTTGCTACAAAAAAATAATGCATAAAATTGTGGAAAGCATTGATGTTAGATTCGATGAATAACTACTAGATATAACCAGAAGAAAAAACCGTGTCAATCTTCCTGATGATCATGAAGGTGAAAATAAAGAATATCAAGAACACAATAAGACAATATAAGGTAAAAAATTAAACTCAAAAGGACCCTCAAGACACACTCAGAAGAACCATCCAGAAGATCACATCATTGGAGACAAGAATGCAGGAGTCCAAACTAGAAGACAACTAGCTGAACAAACTGAGGAAGTGTACCTAGCCATGTTGTCACAGATAGAATCGAAGAATTTTGATGAAGCCAACAAAGACAAAAATTGGGTAAATGCTATTAACAAAGAAGTAGACCAAATTGAGAAGAACAAGACCTGGGAGTTAATGGCAAGACCTGTTGGGAAAAATTTCATTAGCACAAAGTGGATATTCAAGAATAAGATGAATGAGCAAGGTCATGTAATCAGAAATAAGGCCAGAATTGTATGTAAGGGATACTCTCAAATCGAAGGACTTAAATATGATGGAACTTTTTCCCTTGTAGCAAGAATGGAAGCAATTAGAATGTTCCTGGCTTTTGCATGCTGTCATGATTTCAAGGTATATCAAATGGATGTGAAGTCTACCTTCTTAAATGGGGATCTAGAGGAAGAGGTCTACATGGAACAACTTGAAGGATTTTCCTTAGGAGATAAACACAACTATGTGTGCATATTAATGAAAGCCTTATATGGTCTCAAATAAGCACCATGTACATGGTATTCAAGGCTAGACAAGTACTTTCAAAAACAAGGTTTCAAGAAGGGAGGAGTAGACAAAAATTTGTATATGAAGGCTGATGAAAATGAACTATTAATTGTAGTAGTATATGTAGATGAAATCATATTTGGTAGCAACAAGGATGAGTTAGTAAAAGGATTTACAAAAGCCTATGAAGTCTTAATTTGAGATGTCTATGATTGGAGAGCTTACCTTCTACCTAGGACTTCAAATTATACAAAATAACAAAGGAATATTCATTTCACAAGAAAAATACCGAAGAGACATGTTAAAAATATTCCAAATGGAAGACTGCAAACCTGTGTCAACTCCCATGATCACTGGATACGAGTTATGTGCTGATGATGGATCCAAAGATGTAGATCAAAGACTTTACAGACCTATGATAAGAAGCTTGATATACCTAACTGCCTCTAGACCAGACATTATGTTGGAAGTAGGACTTGTGGCAAGATATCAAGCAACACCAAAACAAAATCACTTGCTAGCAATCAAGAGGATATTTAGATACATGCAAGGAACTACACATTATGGCCTATGGTATCTGAAAGGAAAATATTTCACATTGACAACATATACAGATGTAGATTGGGCCAACTGTGTGGATGACAGGAAAAGAACAAGTCGAGGTGAATTCTATTTGGGAGAAATTCTTATCGCATGTTTAAGAAAGAAGAAAACATCTGTCTCTCTATCTACAACGGAAGTAGAATACATAGCGGCAACAACTTGTTGCATAGAAGTGATGTGGATGAAACAAACTCTTCAAGACATGAAGGTAAGCATTAATGAACCTATTTCTTTCAAATTTGACAATACAAGTGCAATAAGTATATCAAAAAATCTAGTACTTCATTCAAAAACCAAGCACATCCTAGTAAAATAGCACTTCCTCAGAGAACAAGTAGAAGAGAAAATAGTAAATATGGAATACGTACAAACAAAGGAATAAACAATATACATATTCACAAAACCTCTTGCTAGAGAACCATTCGAATATCTAAGAGACAAAAAATGGGTAGTGTCTATAGATGATACTCTGATATGATCAGAAAAAAAAATAAAAAACAAAACAAAACAAAAAAACAAAAAATAAATGATGAAAATGGACCAGCAAAGGCTGCAATATCAAGAACAGAAAACAGTGCATTCGACCAATCAGTTTCAGGCAAGAAGCATCATTCCAGGGGGAGAGCAGCCCATAAAAGTTGTCATAGAAGAGCTAGAGCTATGATGCTAGTAATGATCTATAGAGGATTATTACACTTTATGTCTCTCTGCAAGTGTTAATAATGAAATAGAATGTTCTTAAGAAGGATGAATAAGAGAAATGGTTATCATCATTATATCATTACATCATTCATCAATTGGTACTTGGAGCAAGCAGCCTGCCTATCAGTAGAATACCAAGTGTTATTAGTGTTGAAGTGGTATGGTACAGGTCCTGAAGATTAGAGTATTATGGCAAAAGTACATCAAGTGATTATATCTTTAGAAGTCTAGCACATTTCAACACTATATATGAAAATTCAATGATTTTCAAAGTGTTCTCCCAACAACTCTTATACAGTAGTCTGGAGCAGCAAGGTATAAAGACACAATGAAGAAGGCCTATACACAACTCAAAAAGAAGTAATGAAATGATGGAAACTACACTAGAAAATGTGTAACCCTTTTCCATTGATGTCAAAGGGGGAGGAAAATCAAGCAGAGTAAGAAAGACAATTCTCAGAATGAAAGGGGGAGGAAGACCTGGAGGAAGTATTGTAGTATTGGTAGATGTGTTTCCATCAATGCCAAGGGGTATACTGTTGGAAATATTGTCATTAATGGCAAAGGAGAACAAGAAGCAACAGTATAATCTTTATCAAGGAGCAAAAGCAACAAAGGAAACAAAAGAGCAAAGGAAACAAAGGCAACAAAGGCATCAAGGTTTGGGTCGAGTTGTGAACGTGTTGGGTCAAGTCGTGCACGAGTGGACAGATTCGTGAACGTGCCTAAGTAAATTAATAATCATGTGTAGCAATGTAGAACAGTCATGAAAGAGTCGGGAAGAAACGGGCCAAAAGCCTTTATCGCATGGCACACATTGTTATTGGAAAGTTTTAGATTTATATGTAAAGAGTTCGCAAGATTAATTCTTTTAGTTGTGGTGCGATAAGAAGTGGAATGTGCGATCGCAAAGAAAATGAATTAAGTTGCGATGTGAATTAGATCAGCTAAGAAGTCATGAGGACTGTTATATCTGGGCTTTGATCAACGGTGGAGATTAAGTCACAATCCCATGTTATTTCACACATCGACAAGTTTTGATGTTATCGTTAAGACTTTCATGATAAGTTATTTAGTTTGTGATGTGATGCGAAGTAGATCACAGATCGCATAGGATAAGGAACATGGTCTTTGCTAACCTCTAAAATTTTCGGCGTGCAAAATGGAGTTCTCCGCAATTTGCGAAATCGTAGAATCACAAGCATTGCGAAATCTGTAAATTGGTAAAGTTGTGAAGTGTGATAAAGAGGTCTAGATGCGATGTATTTTCAAAGGTGAAATCCAAAGGATTTCAAATCTAGATGTAAAGATTTTCATGTGTTAAATCACATCAGAGGAGGAAAAGGAGATTATAAAAAGTGCGATTTGTGAAGCGGATGTGATGCGGTTCAGAGGTAAATATTAACATATTTCATGTCCACATTTAGTGTGTTTGCGCTAGTTTTATGAAGTAAATGTTGGAATCAGAGGTCGACTCAGGTTACAAAGAAAAGGCCTAAACCCATGGGAAAAGGACTCGGGTAGAGAGACTTGACAGTGCATGCAGATAATGTTGAACGTTGCGGTTAAATATAATAGGGAAAGTTGGGAAAAATAAGGGTAGAGTAGCACTGTTTGAAATGTAATAACTGGGTCAAATCGGGCTAAGACAATAATGCTGCAACACAGTTGGAAATATAATAGCACGCAGAGAAGACAAAATGAATAGAAAAATAAGAAGTTGAAAGGGCTGGATTGAAATATTGTTGTAACTGTAAATGTAAATTCATTAATTATTTTATATTTTTTGGGATGCAAAGGCAAGTCTCGAAGGCTAAGCCAAACTCCAAGTGATACTGAAATGAGTGTATATATTGTTCTAATATCCTGAATATGCTGAGTCAGGAAATAAGTGTGGGGAAGGCAAAGATTCATTCCTGTTCACTTCATATTCCCATATAGAATGCAAACATCATGAATTCATCTCTATAAATGGTGTTATTATAATGTGCATAAAGAGTTTAGAGAGTGGAAGAATGAGAGAGAGAAAATAGAGATGTTGTGCACATTTAGAGCTGATATGAGGCAGATTTGAAGGCTGGAAGGGCAACAGTGAAGAAGGAGAAAAACAGAGTTGATATCCACGTAAATCAACATATGATTTTATTATAGTGTGAGGGACTTGGTGCTTCCATATCAAGTTGTAGCTTGATAGATGTATAGTTGTAGCTGGTTGAGGTAGGAGCCTCCTGTGGGTTGTAGCCTGTAGAAAATAGATGGGAGTTGGAGCTTCCTTGCAAGTTGTGTCTTGTAGAATTTGAAGTAGTAGCCTCTTGTAGGTTGGAGCATACAAAAAATCAGTGGTGAGAGGGAGTTGGAAATTTCCTTTGCATCACAACAATAATAAGATGTGGTTTTATCCCTTATGGGTTTCCACTTATATCTTTTGTCTATGTGCATGATGATTTTGTGTTGATGTACTATATTTAATATTCTAAACACTTGTTGCTCACATATTAAGATTGTTTTTAATTATATATTAAGTTGCTTATGAATTGGAGGTGTAAATAAGTTTAAAGAAAAAGTTTCAAAGTCCATGAATGTACGAAAATGATTCACCCCCCCCCCCCCCCTCTGAGTTTAACTAAGGGTTCATCAAATGAGGTGGACAAGCCTCTTATATTCTCTCTTTTTGTCTCCATCAAGCCACTGCTTAGTAAATACCTCAAAAAATGCTTCTCTTTCCCGCATATTAATGACATTAGGACATACAATATGACAAACACCCTTTAGTCTTTTTACTAAGCATATTATGGATAAACATGTGAACTCATGTGAGAAAAGGAGAGCTTTAAGGATTCAGGGATAGAACAATGAATCTCAAAATATACCTATTGATGATACTCATTAAGTGCCTCTACTAAACAATGCATATTAAATAGACTCAAAGCAATAAAATTAAGAATATTTACTATAAGTTTCCTTCACTAGAAAATTACTAAGAGCTTACAGAGCTATAGAAAGAGCGAAATCAATGTAGTGATATGGATTATTAGCGATATTGTAACTGTAACAGGAAATTCTTGTGGACATTGGAGGAATTTTGAGGTCTCAAAATGGGACTCCTAAGGAAATTATAAAATAACAGTGGAAATAATAAAATAAGATTAGGTTACATCATCAAATTTTAGAGGGAAAAATGAAAAAACTATATTTTCAACTCGTATTTTCAACTTATCTCCCTATGGATTTACTCAAATTTCAAGTGGGAACACTATTTGCATGAAAAATTTGATTCCTCATCGAGAGAGTACCCATGTTGGATACTTTTGATGGACCTTGGTACATGAAAAACGATAAATACAAGAAAAATCTGATAGAAATCACATTTTTCATCTATTTCTCATTTTTTGTGTAGCAGGGTCCATAAAAAGTATGCAACATGTGTACTCCTTGGATGATAAATAAAATTTTGCATCCAATGAGTACTCTCGCTCAGAATTTGAGTAAATCCTTAGGGAGATAGGTTGAAAATACAAGTTCATTTTTTTTTTTTTTTCATTATTTTTCAATCATTTTACCTTTTTACCCCAAAAATGGTGAGTCATCCCCATGGCTGACATCATCATATTGAATCCTATTGGTTATTATAAAGTTTATTTTGGTTGTACATTTTTCGTAGGAGGCCATTTTAGACCTCAAAAGTTCTCTAATGATGGTTTCGTTTCAAATGGAATATTTTATGGTGTTACCTTACTAATGACCCTTAGTATTTTAGAAACAAATTTTTAGCCCTAAGGATCTCAACTTTAATATGTCAACCTAGGGTTCATACAAACTTAACAGACATCATGCATTTTGTATGAAAATCACAATTTGTATTTTCTTGTAGTGCACACTAATCTATGAAAAATATGGATTTCTTGATAATTTAACAAAGCGGAGATTCTAATTGGTCTAGCTTGGTAGGAGGTGATGACTCAACAATCTAAGTGTGAGAATTAAAATATTATAATTAAAGTTGCACGAATCAAAGGAAACAAAGCTAGGTAATTGAAATTTCTAATAATAAATTTAATAAAAACTCAAAATAAATTAATTTCACTTGAGGAGCTACATTATATTGCATGGAAAATATTTATACGCTATTGATTTTATAAAAATAAATAAATGCATTAAAAAAAAACAAAAATAATACAATTTTTGATCCTATAGGAAACCATGTTGTTTTGACAAATTATTCTTTAATTCCTCTTACACCACTTAGCAATGCTAAATTTACTAACTAAGATGTTCGACGGATAACCAATATGAAATCTTAAATAATAGTTCAAAAGGAGGGCTCTCAGGAATGTTAATAGGAGAACCTATATTTCTATAGGAAGACCTCTAATTCTAAAAGAAACTCAAAAAATTACAAAAGTGTAGAAAATCAATGAACGAAAGATGAAATAAAGTAGATGGAGCTAATCATAACCCATAAAAACTATGATTGACTCTCAACGAATAAGATATATTATTGACAACCAACTTCAAGAATAGTAAACTAAGCCAATATCATTGTACAACAATTAAAAATTATAATATCTTAAGAAAACATGTGGACATAAAGTATAAAATGTATAATAAGGGTTGGAGAGTCCATTTGGGTGATCCATTCCCAAGGTGCTCACAAACCTCAAGCAAAATCAACTAAAAATACTTTCAAAAATATATTCTCTTTCTTTAATGGAAAATTGTCATTATAGGGATGGAAAAGTAAACATATATAAATTTTTAAAGTAAGAATATAAATCTCTTCTCCAGAAAAAGGAAGTTCCTTTGAATGGCTTGATTTCCACTTCTTATATAAAATGTTGGGGAATAATTCCCTCAATAAGACAATTGAATTTCCCTCAGAAAATTCCTAGAATCATGGTAATTATTCCCCTAGGATTGCTACCCATACAACTTTCCATTAATTGTTGACATCTCTACTTTTTTTTGATAATGTATGTGTGTAATGAAAACTAAGGTGACATGGAACATATCGTTAGAGTAGGTTGTTTTTGGGCTACCAAAGGAGCTCATTTTCCTTCAAAAACATATCCACATTAGGATGTTAATGCTTCTAGTGGTCACAAAATTAATCAAAATGGTTAAATTTATTAGATCCACATCTGAAAATGAGGAATGGCATGTAAAATAACAAAATGTACAATAATGAATGTTTTGATAGTGTTGGAAATATATCAACCAAGGGTGGTCTCCGTGATGTGAAGACCCAATTAGACCTTACACCGTTTACATTAGGAGCCCCACCTGGAGTATCGACCTGACAACCATAACTTAAAGGTTCACCTGGACTGTAATGAATAACATAAGAGAGTGTGCACATAACCTTCGAGATTAGCAAGTTAGTTGACACTGTGAAATGACAATTGCAATATGTAAACTACAACTTTCACAAGAGGTAAACAAGAGTGAGCCCCAAGAAGGAAAGTAATAATACTATCATAAGAGAGACACATGAGATCAAGGAAAGGATTGTTAGATGTCTAGAAAAGAAATTCACATAGACACAACATACATTAAATAAAATACAACACACCTTCAACAAGATAAGCACCAAAGCCACCAAAATAGTTCAATTTCTTTAGTACATCTTATAATGACATATATCATAAACAATCAAATAACAATATTACAAAATTTACGACATACACATGAACGCGGGTTGGCTCAAATGAGCTTTTGATTATTAGGTGAAAGATCAAAGTAAACAATTACAATGGCAAACCACTAGCTCCAATAGTGGAACAATAAATCACTTCTTGATTCTCTAAAGAATGATCTTCCCTCATATGATAAGCCACAGAAGCCAAGGCTAGCTCTTCAAAGGCTAAGCCTCCAAAATCCCTTTTCTTTAGTTATGAGGGTCAATTTATAACAAGATGAATGACCTTTAATATCCCCATGACTCTTGAGGTTCCATCATAACTCTTCAACTTGTAATGTGACCTTTGGACTTCTTTATGACTTTTGGATTTTTTCTAAAAAAAAAATTCTCCATCTAGGACTATGTGACTTTTCTTATTCCACATATGACTCTTAGAATTCCACTCATTAGATTTTTTTTCTTTCTTTTGATAAATACATCATTACATCCACAAACTATGTGGAAAGACACATGGAAAGACATTACATTGTCATGACACTGGTAGAAATCACAACTTGACAATGATGATATGGACTTCATGATGTAGTGGTAATTCCAAGTTGTTTCTCTTGATGTTTTTTCTTCAATCTTCATGAGAGTCTTGTTTATTACTTCATCATCATGAAATATTTGATTTGTTCTTCTCTTAACCCTCCAATGAGTTGAATGGTATGGATTCTTCATGTGGTATTTATCTTCAGCTCATGTCCCTTTATCTTCTCTTTCAATTATCATCGTGTATTCACAATTCCCAATTCTATTATGGAATTGTCTCCTTCCCATTATATTAAATAATAATTATGTATTCACAATTCCTAATTGTATTATTTAATTGTCTCCTTCCCATTATCTTCGATAATCGTCATGTCATGTCAAGATAAAGTACCTACAACTAGAAATCACTCATGAGGAGACAACATCAATCCAAAAAAATCATAGTCTCAGTTGCTTCATGAAAATAACTAATTGAGATAGAACCTGGTGTTGGACTAAGAGGTAAACCCAGGGATTGTGCAGTGTGTAGTCCCAAAGGTCACGAGAGAGGAGTGAGGCTTCTTACTGTATAATGCATAGTTTAGGGATTTCAGGGTAGGATGACCTCATAGTTGAGGAGCTCAATGAAGTAGTCTTGACCCGTGAAGTTTACCAATGCACAGTTCTTGAGAGAGAGAGGCCATGGTTGAGCACTGAGACTACACAATGTGTAAATATGGAGGGGGGAATTTCAGTGGATTAGGTAGTTTTGTAGTTCAAGTACTTAGGGAAGTATCTTGATGACTATGACTTCACAATGCGTGGCAAGAGACTGAGTGGGAGGTAGGATTACAAAATATCTAATAGAAAGGAGGAAATCCTTGAGCACTGTTACTGTGAAATTTGTATTCCTTGGAGATAGTAACTCCACCTTGTGCAGTTCCATGAGTGAAGGGAAGAGCTTGAACCTTGATACTACCCAATTCATAGTTCAAGGAGGTTGAGTTCGATCAAGTTTCTTGGGAAAAAAGATTTTAGGATTTGGCTAAGTGTGGGATAAATGAGATAGAAGTGAGAAAAAAATTGAACTTATCAATTATCGAAAACACTAAGAATAATTTATGACACAACATTGAACACACAGTACACAAGAACAAATCTATCCCCTCAATACGATGACAATACAATAACCTCGTCCAAGTTCGACACTTAGGGTACACTTTTCAATGAAAGTTCTCAAGACACGGTGTATATGTCTGATGTATTTAATTATTATGAATAGGAAGCATTATTTTAGGAGAATGCATCAGAACTACATTTTAGGAATGTACATTTGACTTCCTTCGACTAGGTTCGACACTTAAGATACATGACGATAGTGAGGACACTAGTACTATAGGGCATGGAACTTTGGAAATCAGCCTAATACATGTATATATGGTAAATCTGACCCATTGACACCAAATTTTCCTCTTGAAATAGACCAGAACATTGATTTTATAGTGTGTGGCACTTGCCATGATTATGTCATGACACTTGCAATAGTAAGGGAAAAGTGAAAACAACACTTACAAATGCGAACAACATTGAACATGATATATTCGAGAGTGAATATAACATGGAAATGAAACTTATTAAATTGAAAAAAATAAAAATTGAAAGTTGTAAATATGAAAGAGACATTTGTGAAAGAGAAGGTGTGCAAAAGCGACAGTTAGAAAAACACACCAAAAATAGAAGTAAAATGACAAGTGAGATATTGTGAATTGAAAGTGTGCAATGACTATCTAAGTTGAACATTGCATAGGCACTGTCTTGATGGACTGTGCTATTCTAGTTGAATGTTGCATAAAAGAATACGCTAATTAACTTATTACGAACTGAACATGTGTGAGAAACTAACTTTGACACTTAGAGGAAGACTTAATACTTTGTGAAACATTAGATTACCATGAAGTCACCATAGGATGAAATATCATAAGATCCTCAATATGCTCCAAAATTCATGTGTAAGTGAGATTTTGGAGGGTGTTTGTCATGGCAACAACACCTGTTGACACACTGGTAGAACTCCAACTTCACCTTTTAGGTTTCATATTTAAGTACAAGATATCATCTTTTAGGAAGTGCCTAAAATTCTTGACATGTATCTGAATAGTGCGATAGAACATAAAGAGTGATCGATGTAAAAACGTCCTCATTAGATATGTTGGTGGGAAAATGATAAGTTGAATGATAGTTACTAAAGAAAGCATGATGATCGAATAGATAGATTATGGAATGAGATTGTCGGTTAGAAAACAAAAAATATTGATTAGTTTGAACAGCTTTAAAAATTATTTTAAAAGTAGAATCATGTCCCTTACACGATAAATATCGAAAACCATTTCCTTGTACCTGGTTACTAACTCCACTAGCATCATAATCAATCAAAGAAGTGAAAAGGAATTCCAGTGTAGAAAACACATGAGACCAGTGAGGATATAATGAGTGGATAGTAACTTAATTCACCAAATAATACGTGCATTCACTAGCACTCACAAGGATTTTAGGTGCAATGAAGAAAAATATTAGCAGTATAACGTTCACAAGAAAAATTAGGAGTTGACTTTTCTCAAAATTATTTGATAGGAATGATTTCTTAAACCAAAGTTAATCTTTCAAATTATCATCTTCATAGTTCCATGCTTCTATGAGATATACACACTCCAAACCCTAGTTAAATATAAGAGCCTTGCATGGAGATGAATCAACTGAAATAGAATCTTGAATCCAATTAGAAACAAAATCTTGAAAATTAGGAAGACTATATCCTAAATACCAAACATCTCATAAGGAAAAAATTACATCCCATGAAATCGTACCAAGAAAAGATTTTTTCGAGAAAAACCAGATCTAACTTAGTTCGAGGATCTTACCAAAGTCGAAAGATCCTAACATAAACATAAAAAAAAACTAAAGTGGCTTGAATTTCTGTCAAGTCCTGTAACTTTTAAGGATTGTAAAATCACATTTTAAATATTGAATAAGATCATGCATGGTGTAAGGATATTTTCTACCACTAATTTCAATAAGACAACTACTAACTATATGGTAGCCATCTCTATCATTAATTTGATTATATTTTAAAACTTCAACAACCAAAATACACAAGTCAAAGGAATCTTCTAAATGCACATGTAGGGATGAATATACTGGAAAAATTCCATGAGTAACCTGGACAAAAGAATTTTCTTCGTGCAAATTTGGAAATTACAAGGGGTAGAATGGATACTCAATGATTTGATTGTTTCCTTTTTCCTCTTGAATAGCCTCACTACCTTTTTTCACTTGGGAATTTAACTCATCAGATAAATAACTTGGATATTTTCATCATAAGTAAATTCATTCCAAATAGTAACGGACAAGGGATATTTAGATGAAGAGGAAGTTTCCATAAGGACATCTTATTTGACTGAATTAGATTCTAGATCAAATTCTTTCAAATCATTATATTCTCCAGAAACTAAAATATTAGATGGCACACTTGGCCATTCATAATCATACACATCAATAGATTCACCATTATTAGAATGATTATTTCCCAATATTGTTTATTTATTAATAAAATAAAATTCATTCAATTGACTATCAAGATTAGTAGATTTAAAATTATCCAAGAATGGAAGAATTAGGGAAATTTCAAGGTAAAAAATGGGCATACTAAGGAATACTATCAAGTAGTGGAAATAATAAAATATATTAGCTTAAATCAAACTTTAGAGGGAAAAAATAAAAAAATGTTTATTTGACTCGTATTTTCAACTTATCTCTCTATGATTTTACAAAATTTTCAAGAGGAAGCACTCGTTGGATGCATAATTTAAGTCCTCATTTAAGGAGTACCCATCTTTCATACTTTTGAAGGACCTTAATACATGGAAAATGATAAATACTTGAAAACACGATTGATTGCAATCACATTTTTCATGTATTTATCATTTTTCATGTAGTAGGGTCCATCAAAATTATGGAACATGGATACTCCTTGGATGCAGAATTAAATTTTCCATCCATTGAGTTCTACCGTTCGAAGTTTGAGTAAAACCATAGGGAGATAAGTTGAAAATACAAGTTCAAAAAGTAGTTTTCTGACCTTCACTATCTTCATGATTACCTTCTCTTCACAATATTCTTCTGTAACAAAACCAATCCTAACACAATAAAATCTTCCATGGATCTATGTAAACCATGTACTCTTATTGCATGCACTGCCATTTTTTTCTCATTTGGTAGATTTAACCAACATGATATTACTTAAACGTGGACTATGTCTACTATTTTTTTAGTTAAATATGTGGATAATATATTCACTTAACCAATTTACCACTTCATAATATATATTTCATCACATGTTGTACAAAATAAATAATACAAATGGAAAATTCATGGAGCAAGTGATTCATTAACCTAGTAGCCAAATATGTATAATTTGATAATGATTACATCTATTAGTGACTAGCATAAAAAAATAGAACACTTTTTCTAAATCATACAAAATATGCCTTCCCTAGGAAACACCAATCTAAAGCTTAAATTTAGTCCCTGATAGAACAAAAAAATCCTAATTTCTATATGAACATCAAATATTAGTTCAACACCAAATTTATGTTTGGATGCCAAATTTTATCCCAAACTCCAAATTTTAACCTATCTACTTAACACCAAATTTCTTGGAAACACAAAATGCTAAACATTCATTTATCTTCCAAACATCGAAATTTAGAGTGGCACAAAACACCAAATTTTGGGTTCTCCATCTGCCAACCATTTAATGGGGAGGATCACACTTCATGGTTATTCAGAACAGCCTATGGCGTACACATAAAGCCACTTGGTAGGATGTGACACATTTTTTCCCTCTAGAAATCCTCCCAGAATATGCTTCATCCATCCAAACTCTACCCTATATAAACTTTGAACCCTTCTTTGACCTCACTACCTTGCTACTAAATTGTGTTCCTTTTCCATCCCATCATTCTCAGTTATATATATAAATTTTCATGAAACCCACCCAAATCACGTGGGTCATAAGCTTACATTTGGATAATTGTACATATTCCTCAACGACATATCATCTATCCATTGCATGTGTGAACTTCATTCTACCTAACCTATATATTCATTGAACAACATCTTGAATCATCTCGTTCGCTGTCTTGTCCACATTTCACATGTGTCAAAAATAATTCCATTCAAGTGATATCATTGTCACACAACATCCTATATTATCTCATATAAGAAATCATCCTCCCTTTAACCATTTGGCAAGTAATTCATCTTAACCCATCTCATTGCCATGCACAATCTCAACTTTCCCAAACTGACCCATCTATTCCACCTTAGATACATTCTCACAAGTTGGTTTGACACAACTTACTCCATTCCATATGTGAGAGTACTTCATCTAAATCATTTAAAAAATGTAACAATCATGTGGGTGTATCCATATTTGACTTTTTTGGTCCCTCTTAGTATGTAATTTTTCCCAACTCATGCTAGGGTGAATGTATGAAGATAGGTTACACTTTTGGGTCAAATGTGGTGATTAAATTTCAAAATTTTCATGTTTTATCAAGGTGAAGCCCTCAAAATTCATATAAGCATTGTGAACTTTGATGCTGAATAAAAATAAAATATATGGACAATTATGTTGTATTCCTAACGATAGTTAAAAAAATAAGAATATAGTATCGTATAATCTCTCAATTTTCCTTTAAATGCAATACTTCTCCTTGCAAATTTTCACACATCTTAAGAGGTATGTCTGTGTTCACATAACATAACTTAGTCTTTAATGTGTAACTTACATATACATATACATATACATATACAAATACATATATCTATATATATATATATATATATATATATATATATATATATATATATATATATATATATATATATATGCAAAAATTTATTTTAATTTTATATTTTTTGATGTTGGATAAGTAATATTTCAATTTCATTTTGCAGACACATGTGCCCGCATAAAGTTTTTTTCAACTATTTAAATAAATTGAAAAACCAAGAGTACCCTTGTGAAGAGATTTTGTAAGTGGAGATTGTGGTATTATTATTATTATTATTTTATGTTCTTCATTTTGTATTCAGCCTTTTTTAAACTGTCCAAAAAAAATTCAAGTATTATGTTTAAAGGCAATTAGACGAAAATTATCATGTAAATTCGTAAATGTCAAACTCATATACCATTGGATAGCAGATTCCTTCATGAATATAACATGATCAACTCTGCCACTTCAGGAAAAAAGATTCCCTAAGTCCCCTAGGGTACAATGTGGTGTTGTAGAAAAAATTGTCGAATGGGCGCTAAAATTGTGGTGTTTAGGACCTCAGAAGCTCCATCGAGTGATTAAAACCATCGATCAAGCCATTTACATTGTTTACCAGGGGCTTGATCAAGCTATATGTTCATGTATTTTAATATAAAGTAAGGGATCGAGAAAGAGTTAGAGCTCGATTGAGCCCTAACGCTTCATCAAGCGCTAGAGATCAGTCGATTTGTAACTCTTGATTGAGCATTAGAGCTCAATCAAGCCCTAATGCTTGAACAAGCATTAGAGCTTTATCGAGTCCTAATGCTTGATCGAGTGTTAGAGCTCTATTGAACCCTAACGTTGGATCAAGCATTATAGCTCGATCGATCCCTAACGCTGGATTGAGCGTTACAGCTCGATCGAGCCCTAACACTTGATCGAGCATTAGAACTTGATCAATACATAATACTCGATAAAGGGTTTGTTTTAAACCCTTGATCGATCTATCTTTTTAATGCTCTAGGAGCTCGATTGAGTGCTTAAAAATGGCTCGACCGAGCCCTCCTTTTTTCACCGAAATGCACCCTCCCTTTCTAAAAAGTGTAACCCAACTCCATGCTTTTACCCGCCATCCTCTACTTATATAAACTCAATCACATTCCAAGTGTATGGGTTCTCTCCCATAACTGGAACATAAATGGGCATAAATAAATGTACTAACAAAATTATCTTTAAAAGAACCAATAGGATTCAAAGGGAGGTAGTTATATCTTAGTTGAATTTTAGAAAGGAAATTGAAGCACATTATGGGGAATTTAAGAGTAATGAATTATTTAGTTAACTGGTAAATCTTTGAAAAAAATGTCTTGCTATAGAGTAAATTCAAGAGTTCAAAAAATTGAATCTAAGGGTAAATAATATTTTAAATAAAAATTTCTAGACCTATTTATGGGAACTTTAAAGGAACGTATCTAACATGAGGTGCATCCCTTCAAACTTAAATCTCTATTGAGTGTTTTCAATATCGAAATGAGGTGCATTCCCCTCCTCTAAACTAACAAGATTGACCCCAAAAATGGATCAAATAAGAGAAAATGAAAGTGTGACTACAAGTATAATAAGGGGCATAAATGCATTAAGAATGAGTTATTCTACATAAAATGTGAATATGAACAAGATAAAAAGGTGGAAGATTCAAAATATTTAGAGCTAGGAGAGATTACTCCAATAATCTCTTCTCATGCATTGGCCAACTTAAATACTCTACAATCCTTTAGAATAGAAGAATATATGAAAAATAAAAAGGTAAGATATTGATTAATTCAAGTAGTATGAGTAACTTCATCAATTACAAATTGGAAAGTCTTCTTACTTGTTTTCTATATACATCACTAAAATTTTAACTAATCATTGTAGATACCATAATTTTTTCAAGGAAGTTCCATATTATGAAGCTAAATATGGGGCAGTAATTTTTTGTTAATTCTATTATTGAAATCCAAATGGTAGGTGTCGATGTTGTATTAGGTTTCCAATGGTTACAATCATTTGGAATAGTGGCTTTTAATTTTCAAGATATTTTCACAAGATGTTCCTCAGAAGGAAAGGAAATTGATCTTAGAGGTATCCAAGGAAAACTAAGTAAAGTAATAAGCTCTAGTAACATGAAAAAATTTCTAAAAGAAAAAGAAAAGGAAATTGAGAAAAAGAACATGGGAAAAGAGGAGAGTGAGAAAAAGACATAGGACAAGAGGAAAAAATCCCTGAATTCCCATATTCTACTTCCTTTATATAATTTCAAAAAAAGAGTGGCATCCCAAATCATCATTAACACGACTAACGAAGTCAAGTCAACAACCTATAAAGAAATATGGAGAATGAAAGATTTCTCTAGGTGTTTTTGTGAGGTAACCAACGAACTATATAATGCGTCATGTTTAGTGGGGAGAGAGTATTGCATAAAAGATAATTACGCTTTGTTTTTACATTCCTTATGCAAGAAAGGTTTTAAAATGTTTATGTCCAAAATATCTAAAACATAATTTTATTATAATTCCTCAATAAATGTGGTTGAAAAAGGAGATAAAAGACATACACTTACGAGTAATGATTATCAAAATTCATATCCAGAAAATATAATACTATACAAGCGTGGAAAGCATGGATGATTAATAGTTAAAACTATTATTTTTTAGAATATTGATAATTACAGTGAATTCATTCAAACAAACAACAAGAAATTAAGAAATATATTTCTTTTATTTAAAGAATTTATTTGTTTAAATATTTATATAAAAATGTAAATTAGTAATTTTTAATATATAATTATATTTCAAATTATGCATCTTGTATATTATTTTTATAATTCATATAAATATATATATATTTTTTCCTCTTATATATATGTAAATTATCAAAATAGATAAAGTTAAAAATATTGATTAAGTTTTTTTGGATTTGAATTGTTTACCGGGGTTTTCTTTTACCGAGTTTCAAGTGAACACTCCACTAGAAAGAAAATAGATGATGATCATGAGAGTTTATATAACGTTTAAATAGTAAAAATAATAGGACTAGAATAACAACCAGAAGGGAAGAAAATAAAATAAGAGCATAAGCAGTCAAAAGGAAAGGAGAAACTATATAATTAGAAGAAACTGATAAAATTCTATAATGAAACAAATAACTCAAAATATTATGATTGAAGAATAAATAAAAATAAAAATAAAAATAAAATATTTTAGAGTATGAATGGTTAAAAATTATATCTATATGTATATAGATACATATTAGAAATATATACTCTAAAATGTTTTTTTTTTTCATTCTTCTATTTTAATATTTTTTTGACTTATTTCTTTAATTATAAAATTTGAGCATTTTCTTCTACTTATATAATTTATATTCTTCCTTTTGACCATTTATGCTTTTATTTTAATTTTTTTTTTTTTAATATTTTTTCCTTGTGGATGCTTTTCTAGTCTTCTTCCTCTTACTACTTATAGGTTAGATAATCTCTCACAATTACCATCTATTTTATTTATGGTTCCTCTTGATGGGTGGAGTGTCCACCCTAAACATGACAAGGAAAACTCTTCATATATGAAATATTCAAGTAATATGAATAACTATGGAAATATCCACTTTCAAAAGGTTAAGAATAAATTCGAATTTAGGATTAATATGTATAAATATAACTTTACTAAAAATTGTTTTATGTCCTCTCTTTTTTAATATAATAAAAATTAAATAATATATATATATATATATATAGATATATATATATATATATATATATATATATTATATATATATATATATATATATTTTTGTTTATATATAGTTCATAGTGAATTAAATATCTTGATATATATGTACAATATTGAAGACCTTTATCATAATTTATAACGACAATTTTATCTCTAATAATGAATTCTTTATTGAGGTGTTAGCAAAAATAAAAAAAATAGGAAATCCAACTTTTGGCATGACTTCAAAATTGATAAGAAATACATAATATATTCTTTTAACAAGTTCTTAAAACTAGATAAGATAAAAACATACAAAGCCCTAACTAAAAGGAAAAGAAGGAATTACATCAATAGACAAAACGATAGACTCAACTCTTCTATCTATCAAATATTGATGGTATGAAATTTTGGAGGTAAAGGCTTATAAAAGTAAAGAAGATAATGTGATTTCCTTGAAGGAATATAATTCCTACCACACAAAAAATTGTTGTTGTGAAACGTATTCCAAATGCTCATGTAAAGAATGAAGTGTTTTGCATATAAGTCATAAATTTTTGGATTAGGTGACTTAGAAAAGGGAAATATAAGGCCACTAAAAGATACCAAACTGAAATACTAAAAAATGGAGGGCTTATCGTCATTCTTCATAGACAAAATTTCTCTAGGTTGGCGATAAAGTAGGGAATCCATAAGCCCTCAACTCAAAGCCTCGTTGTTGCTATATTTAAATGTTCGGGTAAAACTAATGCTTCTAGCTATTGGACCATTATGATTATTCCTATGTTATATGATATTTACAAAAGATATTTTGGAAATGAGGATCTAAGTATATGGCTTGAAAGTCATAGAAAATGAGCTAAATGATAAGTTGGCTTCACTAGATATCCATGAATTATAGACAATCCTTTTATATTGAGGATCATTATGCAAGTGTTGTAATAGTAAAACTAATCTCTTTGTCATTTCATTTATTTTCGAGTTTTTTTTTTGGAATGTTTTAGGAATAACCTTTAGAATATATTAGAATAGATTAAATTTCCTTATGAGCTAAGAGTTGCTACTACACCCTGTATGAAAGTTCCATTGCCAATTTTAAGAATGTTAAGGGGAAGTCAGGAAATTAATTATAATATAGGAGTCAATTAACAATCCCCCTATCCCTTACCCTATTAAGGACCTTATCACCATTTATTAAGGCCCTAAGAAGTATTCATTATCAAGTTATTGGTTATATTAGAAAATTGGCTAGAAAGTTTCATTTTTCTTTTCATTATAATTATACCATTGGTATCCTATATATATACCACGGAAAGCTAGTTGTAGGATTAGCAAATATTGTTTTATAAATTATTTTCATTGTAAAGGAAGGTTCCCCCCTTAAGGTGGACTATAATTATTGGCTTCTTATCATTTTTAATATGGATGATTCATAACCTTATGTATAAGATCATACACATATTTATTTAGAGCATATTGGAGAATTTTTACTATAACATTCTTTCTTAGAATATTAGTATGGTAAAATTTTTAATATTTTGAGAAGGTATCTTAGGGAAAATCTAATCAAATTATTAAAAAAAAATTCACCAGATATAAGCTCTATAATCTAGGGTTTGTGAAGTGCCTTGAAATGAGTTTCAAAATTTATCTTAGCATTTTTTCTATAATTGTTTTGGGAAGTTCTAGATCATGAAAATTTGAAAATTCTGAGAAACTATATTAGACTAAATCTATTCAAAATTTTATATTATGGTTCACTAAACTTTTGAAAATATATTGTAAGTAAGTGAGGGTTTGTGGATGGGCTTGAAATTAGTTTCAAACAAGTGATCTTAGAATTTTCACTTGAATATTTTCCCTAGAACAGTTCACATTATGAAATTATTAAATATTTGTGGAGAGATGGAAAAATGACTTACGTAAATATTTCAAAATTAGATTTGAAAAAATAGACACGTGGCATGCTTTACAAATTTGCTCTTGGGAAGAGGTAAAAGAACTAGAAATTTTTAGAAAAGTTACCATAACTTTCATTTCGCACATCAAATTTTGGTTAGACCCATGGAATTCCAAATAACATATATCTGTTGGAAATACTAAGAGAGGGGGGGGGGGGGGGATTAGTATTCCTTTCAATTAGAGCATTATTTAATCTTCAATTACTATCAGTGTTTGTACAATTATAGAAGTAAACAAAAGGAACACAAATGAACACAGTTTCAAAGGTGGAAACCCTCTCCAAGACAAAAAACACCTGAATTATTTTCTAATAATTCTTTAATATTAAACTCCAATTGAAAATAAAGCTCCAACTTCCTAGAATCTAGAAAAGAATTCTTCTCCAACTCCCACTGGATGGACGCTCCAACACCCAAGATTCTTCATTAGTCAATTAAACGGATTCCCCAACACCCAATGAGCGACAAATCACCCTAGAACCACTCTACCACCCTAAATTTTTCACAGGATTGAACCTATTGGTGACTTGATGCACCAGCCTACCACCATCCTATCACCCTATAGAATAATAAAAGAAGAATGGACTCTCGTACTAGGGAAAATGGTATACTTTACAATGATATAAAATGATGTAGAAGAAGAATACACACTAGACTATAACCCCAACTATGACACAACCACCTAATGATGATCCTAAACCTCCCGACAATGCCTTTTCAACTCTTGGAAGATAAACACTTGTACAATTTTTACAATGACTTAGTACAATGATACCTTTATAGTGACTATATGCAGTGTTTCCAACTTGAAGTATCCATGTGATGAAATTATTGTCATTGTTCTGCACCTTGATTGCTGCTCTTGTCATGCTACCCTCTACTGCACCTTGATTTTATTTTCTACCCTAGAAAGTCTGGTCCTTTGCAGCCCTTAACAACACATGATCTATATTTTTCTTGCCTTCTAGGAGCTTGATATTGAATCGGGTGTATCTATGTTATATCAGATCCCCAATATTTAATTTTTGGTTCTGTAGTAGTCCTCTGAGCCATCTCTCCAATACCATAGGTCTGACCCAATTTGGATTCTTCAAGGGAGAATTATGCCCAATCTATCACAATGACCTATTATGGACTAGTTTACCAGAGCTAAATTGTATGGCGTGCCACATGTGAATGTATCTTCATTCAGCTCTGAATTAATATAGAAAAAACTACAGTATGTGCACTATCTGTCACATTTTACAGAATTCCAAACCGATACTCAGAGAGAGAGTTATGACGATTTTCCCAAGGTCACTTATTTCAGATGAAGTTTAGGATCATGCAACAACACTGACTTCCACAGATGATATCTCCGAAAATATTGTGCACCTAGATTTGAAATTTTTATCAAAGCTTCCTCAGGATTTCGGCTTTGCCTCATAAAAATTTCAGCTTCTGAACCTTTATAGAAAAAACGTTAGAGCGAAAATGTCACAATGAATTTTTTTAGGTAGTGAAATCCCTACATCAAGAGGATATGAGGATAACAATTTATATAAATGCTTAGGTTGAGAGAGGATTCAACAAGTGAACATGGGAGGTATTTCAGGAGTGTAAAAATTATTAATTATTCACTTTTCAATGACCCATGCAACAACCCCATGGGGTTTTAGCCGACTAACTTTGGTTACAAACTTCAAACATGACTATCTCTTAAACCGTGAAGAATTAAATGGCGTGCCATATATCAATAGAAACATCTCGACAAGTAGAAGCCATTGAAAATATTATTGACCTAGAATATAATAATTTTGTAGGTCAAAATTACCATGCAATTTCAGGGTAGCCCCTGGTGTTGCTTGGGTTGACATCAATGACAACCACTTATCAACAATAAAAAATTACTTCATGAAAATATTTCATATTTGGAGGGATAAAATTTATGAAATATATGAAGAATAATATCAACTATAAAGCTAATCTATGAATTAATATTTGAAAGGTATCTAACATACAATTGTAATGAATTTTGACTTGAAAATATATTTTTGGTGATTCAAAATTTGTGTTAAAATTAAAATAGATGAGAATTATTATTTACTCACTTGTCTATAAGGATGCTTCAAAAGTTACATCACCACTTAAACCTCCAAAAATATCATCCATGACTTACGAAGAAATGGAAGATGTGTAGTACTGTGTACCCAAGCTGGAGTGTCAAGTTAAGGAAATAAAAAGTACATTGAAGGTTCATTTGTTGTAGATGAAATAATTTGTTAAAAGGGATGTGGATTAAAATGAGGAAGAAATGGATAATAATATCAAATAGTTAAGGTGAAAGATGGTTGGAATCACAAAAAATATTATAGGAACTATAAATGGCAGGGAAATTAGAATTTATCACGTGTTTGAAAAAAATCATGAAAATAGAGGTAATATTCCTATTGATGACTTGTTAATAAAAATAAATGTTTAGTTAGAGGTAACTCTAGTTTTGGATCTACTCATGGATGGTTTCATAGAGTGAATCTTCCCAAGGTTGAATTAATGAATTTTGGTGGAAGATATGTCCTTACCTAGGTGCATAAAATAGAGAAATATTTTGAATTGCATAATACTATGGATGATAAGGAAAGGATTCACGTTGAAACCTTTATTTTTGAGATAAAAACATATCAGTGGTATCAATAGGAAGTTAAAATGAAATATAAGTCTTGTCATTATACTTAAGTTTTATTTGTAATAGACTTACAAGAATAATATGTCAAGACTCAGAACAAGATAGCTTCAGTTAATTTAATAGGATCAATTAATTGGGTGATATTGAAGATTAAAATTCAAAATTTTAGGTTTTTAGCACAAGGGTGGATAACGTAAGTGATGAAAAATTGTTGGAATCATACGTGGGTGGATTAAGGAAGACATTAAACATGAGAATTTACTAAAACTTTGAGAAACGTTTATGGAAACTCTGCAATATTTTTGTCATATTCAAGCAAATAATAAAACTATACACAAGTCTACAATGGGAAAATACATATTAGGTGGACATATTATGTTAGTTCTAATACACTCCTACCTCAACCTACTTGGATATTATAGAAGTAAATGTGGGAAAGAAGATAAAAAGGACTATGTTTTGGTTGTAACAAAAAATTTCTCAAAGTGAAAAATATGAAGAAACAAAGTTGTCATCCTTGGATAATAATGATGAAGAGGAAGGGGAGATATATATACAAAGAAATGAAATGAGAAATAACTTTTCAACTTAAAATAGTAGGGAATAAAGATGAAATTTGTGCCCAATGTGGATCCATAAGGGTGTGAGACATGCTTTAATGATTTTAGATTTTGGAAATATACATTAACATATGATTAATAAATACACAATGTAGTTTCCTATTAATAAACCTTATATAATAATAGGGGTGGTGGGAGAGGGAGTGGTTATATTTTTCCTAAAGAACCAAAATAATTAAGGTACGCTTATAATATAAGAATCACCACAAACAATCAGGTTGAGTAGTTAATAATATGGATGGGACCCATTCCAAATCATAAAATAATCTATTAAAATGTAAGTGTAATTGGGGATTCTCACATAAATATAAGAATATTTAGAATAAACCAACATAATATAAATATAAAAAGAGGGAATATAATTCAACACATTCTCCCCCTATGCGATCAATTTGAAACAATGGAATTCTACCATGTCTTATAACAATTCTAGGGTAGATATATTAGAAAATTTCGGAGTTGATTTAGAATATATAGAGAATTGAAGGTTGGAGAGGAAACAATTTTTTCCCCTCATCCTTGATATTATTTTAATCATAGTCATGTTTTTTGTTTTTTTAGGTGTAATTATGAGTATATAAATGACGGGTGAAATCCTTTCCCTTCTGGATTGATTATGGGAATACAAAATAGAAAAAAGGTTGTAAGCGAAGGAAATATGAAAGGGGCAGATTGTGCCAAAGATCTTGAGATCAACTACGGAGTGGACAAGTGGAGAAATGAGGTGTTATAGATGTGAGGGGAGCATGTGTCTTGTGAATTATACATACTCATTTAGGACATGGTAAGATAACCAATAGTACAATGGGTAACAAAGCTGTTAGATGGACGTTTGATTTAAGGAATGAGGAAAGAAAATTAAATCTAGTAATGAATACAATGAGATGTCATGGATTTGAGTCATCCTGTATTAATCAACCCAACATGCATTAAGGTGCTTAGGAATTATGAAGATAGAAATAATTTTTCTGTAAAAGGAAAAAATAGTTGGTGCATAATTGGGATATTGTACTCAGGGAAAATGTAGGACAAACAAGAAAATATGCATGGAGTTATTGATCATGTTCTTGGGAGATACATTAAAGAATTTAATTTGACTCTTAAAATCAACTTTGATGGGGGGAAGTTACATTAGATATATGTTCAATTATGCATGAAGTTATTTGTCTAGTAATTACGCTTTGTTTATTTGGGAAGGTCATGAAATTGAGCATCTGATAGGTAACAATATGGAAGGTCACAAAGATGGTAGTAGGTTCAAGAGACTCAATAGTCAACGTGAACTTCAGGATAATCCAACAATGTTAGGTTATTTATTGGTAATGTCAACATGGTGGCTAATGAGTTGGAATGGATGCTTGATGTCATGTCTACAAATTGGGAGTTATGAAAAAATAAGTTAAGGATATTTATGGGAATGAGTTTAATGATAAATTTATGGAGTGTGTAGAGGATGATAACAATTGAAGAAGGACCAATAAGGAGGAGAAGCAACATGGAGATAATGACAATGAAGCTCAATGATTTCAGATGCAAGTGACCTCAAGAGGGGTTTTGTAGGTTAAACAATGAATAATGAAATACTTTTTTATACTTATAGCATAGGTATT
Source organism: Pinus albicaulis (assembly GCA_034641835.2). Classification (NCBI taxonomy): domain Eukaryota; kingdom Viridiplantae; phylum Streptophyta; class Pinopsida; order Pinales; family Pinaceae; genus Pinus; species Pinus albicaulis. The sequence goes on along the minus strand of CM076574.1, from coordinate 365,312,397 downwards.
TAAGATAACTTACAATTGGAATATAGCAATGAAGGATTATGTTAGGCATAAGAGAATTATAAGTATACTTATGCAAGCTAAATTCTGTAAATATTACACCAAATGTTTTTTCAGTTATGTGCAATTTATGTAATCTATGGATAAATTCTATATATATATATATATATATATATATATATATATATATATATATATATATATATATATATATATATATATATATATATATATATATATATATATAATTGTTACTGTTAAAAAAAATATCCATTAGACAATAATAATAAATAAACAAGGTACGAAAAAAATGTGAGAGATGGATTACATATTAAACCCCTATTGTGGGTTAAACATTTTTATAATATTTTGATTATATTGAATAATAAATTGGTGAAAAGACCACTTTGAAATAATAAAGCATTAAAATTATACCACTCCTCCTTAATTCTTAATAGAGGGATTGAATCACAGGACGAAGATGTTATTAACTAACATTCCTACTTGAATTTTTGTATCCATAATAAATTACAAATTCTAATAAAACTCACCATTGCGATGGATTTGGGGAAAAAATCCATAATTTTTCGTTCAATAGGACATTACTCAAGATATAAAACTCCCATAGCTACTAGATCGTAAATGAGTGTCAAGCTCAGTGTGGGTTTTGTTAGAGAAAAAAAACACCATCATCTACTAAATTTTCAATGGGTATAAATAATTATAAATACAAATGACCTTGAAAATAAAAACCACCATTAGTTGATAAATGTCAAATAGCTATTAAAATCAATGTGCTTTTTCTTGGAGAGATACTTTGAATGTACATAAGAACTCTAACGTCCACATTTTATCTTAGTAAACCATATAGAGCCACACTGCTTCTTTAGATGTTTAAAAAACCTTTGGTTTTGACACCCCTATATAAACACCCTTGAAGAAGTATGAACTTTATCACTAGTAATAAAGAAACACTCCTAAAAAATCATGGACATTGCAACTAGCAACAAGAAACACTCCTAAATAAGTTTGAACATTGTCATTGGTATAAAATCAACACTTCTAAGGAAGGCTGAAGACCATCAATAATATACATACTCAAATACATAACAAATATTACAGAAATTCCTATTCCGTATTCATAACACTAATGAATGTGCTAATGGAAAATAATTTATATTAGTTCTACAATAAGCAAGTGACACTCCACACATGGATATGTAACAAAAATATCAAATCAAATCGAAAGCCTCATGCATGGATGTGTTGAAACATGCCACAACCCAATGAAATATACATTTTATTAGTTTCTATATTTTTTAATAAGAAAGTGAGAAAAAGATGGCCCACAACTCTAGGAAAAAAAAAACCCCCACACATCAACAAACTTTTGAGAATAAATTCAAGTGCTCAACAACAACAAAAATTCCAACAAGAAATATATATAGAACATGTGAGATATCATAAAAAAATAGTCCTCCTAATATGAAAATAATGAAATAGATCACAACAAAAATATTTTTTATCTACAAATGATTGGAGACATCACCATACTAGTGGTGGTAGAAACATTCCCATATGAAAATTCCTAGTGACATAATATGCTTAAATGTAAGTGTGTAAGTTATGAAAGAACCCCCAAAAAAGGTGGTGGGCATTATATTTGAATGAAGGTGGGGATATAGTCAAAGATAGACTACCATATGATACAAAGTTGTTAAATCACTGAAATTTGTCTTTATGCACAGTAATAGATAGAGAGAATGTGCCATATGGATACCAAGATCATAGAGAGTAAAATTATCCAAAGTAAATTATAATGAGATCTAATGAAACCCAATGTATTCTATAGATATCTAAAATTCCAACATATCAATTATACCAAGATTTGGAGGAGACTAGATGGTATTAATTCTTTGGTAAACTGGGTGGTAAAAAAAATTAGAAGATAGATGAAGGTAATAAGATAACCTAGTGGTAGATGTGGATACCACGAGCAATAAATCTTAGATGTACAGAACTTGATGATAGAATTCAATGAAAATATCCACAAAAATAAGTGCACCATCTTATCACATGGAAACGTTTAGAGATATGGAGAGTAAAAATCATCTGTGGATGACATGTAATGTGTTGTCGATCTCTAATATTGAAGCCATCAAGAATTTAAACCCATTGGAAACTATACATAATCATCTCTGTCACAAATCCTACATTTAAACCTTTACATCAATGTGGCTTGCATTATCAAGGTATTTCGAGTGATTAGACTTCAAACCTAGTAGAGTGAGCACGCTCATACAAGGATGACAAAGGTAGAATGTAGAACAAACAACCAAATAGAGAAAATAATTCATATGTACATTTAAGAGGAGGAAATAGGTCATCCCGTAGCATAAAATACCTTGTAAAAATTAGTTGCACATAGAAAAAAATCGTTCATATAGCTCTATGTAGTCTAAAGAAAAATTAAAAAGAAAACATGAGGTTGCATAATGCTAATAGTTGTACAAATTTTCTCCAAACACTTTACAGAAAATTCTTCATATCAAATCTATGAAATCCATGAAAATTTGTAGAAAACAATATAAAGGAAATAACCTAGCAGAAAAACTCAATCATACAATTTTGCAAACTATATGGGGATGTGGTGGAAATGGATAGATAAGAAAATGAGGAAACATTAAGCCCAAAGAAAAAATAAATTCAACCAAAATGGTCTCCCAGTTCAACATTTATGGGGTTGGAAATGAAACATAGGCCTAATAAAGAAAAATAGGCTTAGTGATTACGAAACCTAAAAAATAATCTACCTAGGGTAGTCTATGTTAAATAAATTACGTTTTGGTAAAATGAAATCCAAATATAGCAAGTGAATAGTATATTTTGACTAATTTAACAATTTGGTAGCCAATATTAATGTCACAATCACAGAACAAATTCCCCTAATATTTTCTTATATCTAGTGAAAACATTGGTGGTTGTCCAGTTATGAATGCTGGTCTATAAGGGAGGTGAGACAAAAGTGTAGACCTAATAAAGTTTCAAGTGAAAATTTTATTATTGAACTTAGTCACGTAGAGAGAGATCAATAATTCAACATTGATACAATGTTATAATTTACAAATATGGATAAACATATGATAAATATGTACATTTTATAATATATTATGTAAAAAACATCAAATAATAACAATGAATATACAATGAAACACCAGAGAAGGGTGCAAGATATGTTACATGGTAAACACCCATTGTGGTTAAACATCCATCGAAGCAACTTTTTTATTCTCTAGGTAAACTCCCAACCATACAAGTATATGCCTCTACATAAGAATTAGATCTCATCACATTGCATCCTTAAACAGAATAGAGTCTCCTTCACATAAATTATATATGAGAGAGTGAAAGGAGATATTTTTTATGTATACATGTGGGTAAACCAATTTTAGATATTGTGAGTTATTGGAGAATAACTCGGTGAAAATACCACTAGGAAATCATCAATACATTCATATATTAAGAAATGTGTCAGTATATTTTTCATCTCCTCAAATGTAATTCTCCCTCCCACATCCTTTATCTTCTTGAGTTATGGGAGTTGTTACTTTAAATTAACATTACCCCCATGGTTCATTACAAATATGGCATTACACAAAAATCATCTTTATTTGAAAATTATATAAATTAGCTTATAATATCACCATTGTATTTAGCTCATTGAGAGATTTCTAGTGATACAATTTTTACCTCAATTTGACTTCTAGACCAAAACACGATAAAAATCTATAAATATTTAAATTAACATCAAACAAATTATGCCACATCAACAAAGAACCACCTTGTGGCGCCAATAGGTGGCTCACATGGACCTTCCATGTCATCCCTAGGAATCCAAAACCTCTCATGATTGTTAAGGCCAATAATTTATATTTAACTAAGTTTCTCTTCTAAATTTACTAAAAAATCTTGGGGCCATGCATACATCATCCCAATTATTTTACTAAAGGAAAAATATCGTCCCAAGATCAAAAGGTCATTAATGGTTAATTATCAATGATGGTAGAGGGAGTTCCTCTGACCCATTAAGGACAAAATATTCTGAGACAAGAATAAGGGGAAAGAATCCCCAATACCTAATCACAAATCATTCATCACTTAGTGAAGAAATATGCCATTTATTCAGACCATCCTAGTCTACTATGAAACTCATTCAAAAAATTGCTTAGGTGCTAATTTTTGTGCTCAAAAATAAAATTTCTTAGAATTTTTTGAAACCTAAATGGCCGCGTAGTGCTCGTATTTCCAAATTTGGTGCATTTTGTTTCACACAAAATGGACTCTGTATGCTCCCAAAAATGAGTTCTATTAGTTTGTGCAAATGGGAAACATTTGGAAAAAAGACAGAGAGGTAGCCCAGTCAGTAGTCCATACTACTGATGTGGCATGCTAAGTAGGCAGGGTCAAATTTGGTGAAATTTCTCTGGCAACATCTAATTGGTTTTCAGAATTTGTGGTTATGTGGAAATTTCTTATTGGTTAAGAGTGGGCCAAAGTGGGGATGACACATGGCTTGGCCTGGAGCTACCACATGCTCCCTTCACCATGGTGTAAATTTTTTTTTTGAAGACCAGAAGGGTCGGCGGGGGTCGAACATGTGACCTCCACCCCACTAGCACCACATGCCACCAGTGTGCCACACTTTGGTTCTTAACATATATATGTTTGCACATGTGTTTAATTTTAGAAATGTTTTTCGATGGGGGGATATGGGGCCAACCCCTAGACCATAGGACTAAGCCCGAAGACCACCGATTAAGCTCAGAGTTAACACACTAATACATGATTTAGTTAACACTAAACCTAATTTAATTGCACTAATCTTGATTAAGCTTAAGCATGGGATTAAAATGCTCAATAATATTAATTAATGCATAATTTGGAGTTATCCACTAAGCGTGGGTTAAGGACTAAACTTACTTAATTTGCACTAACTGCTTTTAATTAACCTAAACTAGATTAGTTTGGTGTTCTTCCAAATCTGGCGGAACTTCCAATTTTAGCGCCCAGTAAGCAGATTTAGCTCCAGTTAGCTAAATTTTGGCCAGAAATTATGGAAAAACTAGAGATGGTCATAACTTTTGGATTTTTCGACCAAACAAGGTGTAGAAAGAGGCTAAATGACTATTTTTGGGCATTATTAGCTCATTGGTGTAGGTTTTAGTAGTAGGAAAGCATTGTAAACACATAATTTTGAAAATTTGAGCATAATATAGAGGCCCAAGCCATGGAAGTGGGACAAAGGAGATGTAGCCCAGGAGGGGTGAACTCCTTCATCAAATTCATGTGTTGATGTTTTGTACGGTGATGTACCGTACTTTTATTTGTTTTTGTTCAACCTTTATTTTATTTTAAATTGGTCATAAAACTAACATGAAAAACATTCATGAGGCTCAATAACTTGCAAGAGAACTTGAACCCTTAAGCACATATAAGACATTTTTTACAAAATCTGAAAGAGGAATTGGCACAACAACACTAACATACCTCACTCAGATCATTTTTGGTATCATAGTTTTATGTCTTTAGGATTTTTTTGTGCAAGAAGGGATCTAATTTTTTTCAAGTTTGTGTGACACTTAGAAGGTTAAAACTTAAAAGAGGAGAAGGGTTGTTGGTTGAAAGCCTTGGAGTTGGGTCAAGAGGAAGATGGGAAAGGTTTCCAAAGTATTAGACGCCACCACATCCTCAAGTTGAATTTGAGTCTTCAGTGAGTGTCTCTTGACGGAGAACCTACCATGAAAAAATATGAGAGAGAATTTAGAAAGGAATTTTTTGATATGACTGAGATGGTTAAGGTCCTCTATGAGGAGATGAATTTAAGGATGCAAGGAGAAATTTCTAGGCCTCCTAGAGGAGAGGATTCTTCAGGAGGAGGTGATCATAGAGATGGTAGGAAACCACCATCCACTCCACCATCATCCTCACCACCATCTACACCATCCTCTTCATCATCTTTCACTACCACAACTTTTCAATTTTCTCATGCACATACTTCAAAAGGAACTGGTAAAGCACCCTTAATTAAACTTGATGTCAAATTTGGGCCACCAATGTATAATGGAGAAGTGAATGCATAGAAGCTAGGTAATTAGATTAATCAGCTAGAGGTTTATTTCATAATTCATAACCTTCAAGATAATGACATAAATATTCAGTTGGCTTCCTTGAGAATGGAGGGCACAACACTTTTATGGTGGGAATCAAGGACACAAGATGAGAATAAAAACCATAGTAATATCTCAATGTCTTGGTATAATTTTATTCTTGCCATTAAAAGACAATTTTACCCTCAATATTACATGCAAAAATCCGTTATGGACTGGCATAATTTTAGACAATTAAAGGGACAAAGTGCACAAGATTACACTCATGAATTTAAGATAAGAGCTCTTATTTTGGGTGTCAATTTGTCTTCTCAAGAAAATTTGTTAAATTATATTAGGGGTTTTCATAGCTATGTTAGAAATAATTTTCTCATGCTCAATCCCACAAACTTAGATGATGTTTTCACTCAATCGACACATCTAGAAGCAAGAGGGAAACATAGTGCAAATGAGAAAAGTGATATTTTCCTTGAATATGAAGGTAAAGGAAAGGGTAAGTTTAATGGAAGAGGAGAGAAAAATGGTTCTATAAAAATAGAGAAAGAGAAACTGACATGTAAACATTGTTCGAAAAATGGCCATGATGAAGACCATTGTTGGCAACTCCATCCAGAGTTGAATCCAAACAAACTTAAAAAGAAAGAGAAGGAGAAAACAATTGTGATCATTGAACATGACTTAGGTTTAGATTCAAGAGATAAAACCAAGATCAAAGCAATGGGTTTGAAAGTTAAGAAAACATTTAGCACTAGTTCTTCAAGTTGTTCTAATGTAACTCAATATGAAGATACAAGAACTGAACTCTTTCATATTATATTTGTTTCAAAGCATACCAAAATAAAAACACTATTTGATAGCGGTTCTCAAGCCAATTTGATTTTTGAAGACTTAGTTAAGAGGTTAAATCTAGAAACGGTTACCTATATAAGACCTTATCTTTTAGGCTAAATATGAAACGATGAAAACTTGTAGATAACAAGGAAGTGCATCCTAAGGTTTTTAATCAATTCAACCTTTCTTAACGCAGTTGAACTTGATGTAGTACCACTTGAGATTTTAGGTATTGTTTTAGAAAGTCCTTATCTTTATGAGAAGAAAGGAATACTTCATTGCCATGAAAATAAGTATCACTTGTTCAAAGATGGAACAGAGTACATAGTTAGAGTGGATAATAAGAAGAGAAGTTTGTCTCTTATACATGAAGGAGAAATGAAGAGAATATTGAATGCAATTAAATTTTTGGCTTTGTTCATGTTCAAGCATAGTGATGTTTTGGAATGAGACATTTTAAAAATATGCATCAATTAAACAAGATGATTTCATTGAGGTTGATAATTTTTGCAATAAGATGTTTCAGGGCTCTAACATGTTGCTTTTGAAAAGAGGTAAACAAGATGAGAAATATTTTCAGCAATCCACTTCCGTGCTGAACAGTGATGGAAATAAGATGCCAGTGCAAGAGAGTGTAAAGGTCAAAGAGAAAGGGCCAAAAAAGTTTGAGAAATAAAGCATAGGTTACAAAAGTACTTGTTTTTGGTTTCAAAATGGTACATGGCCATGATGAAAACACTTTGTCGAAATTCGACGCAAGTACAAGGCAAGACAAGCTAAAAAGCACCATGTCGACAATGTTCGAGACAAGACAGTTTTCAAGCTTCCTTTGATTGAAGACCGAGGTGGGAATAAGTTTGTTTCTTCAAGGACCACTTGTTGTTCTATAAATTCTAGTAAATTACAACATGGCGGTGTCTACAATAGCAAGACAGGGTCTCCAGAATCAAGGAAAAAGATTAGTTTTTTTGAAAAGCTCATATTGTTGAAATTAGGAAAATTCTAGTGGATTGAGACCGGAAGGGTGAGGGAATTCTACCCTCATACACATGTTCAGTAATGAAAGATATTTTGGGGTCAAAAAGGCTTCCAGTGGGGAGAAATGATCAAGTGCTCAGTTTTATGCTAAAAAATCAAAGTTCTCAGAATGGTTCGAACATTGATTCACCTCATAGTGCTTGTCATTATGAATCCAACACACTTTGTTTTAGTCGAAATGGACTCCCTATGCTCTCGAAAATGAGTTATGTTCATTCAAAAAAACATGCAAAATTTGGAAAAAAAAGGCAAACAGGTAGCCCAATGAGCAGTTTGTACTGTTGATGTGGCATGCTAACTGGCTAGCATCAAATTTGGTCAAATGCCTCCAACGAATGATAGTTTTCCATGTGTCAGCATCTGATTGGATTTCAGAATTTATGGTTGTATGGAAATTTATTATTGTTTAAGAGTAGAGCAGTGTTGGGAAGACACGTGGCTTAGCCTGGGGCCACCACATGACCCCTTCACCATGGTGTAAAAATTTTGTTTGAAGACTAGAAGGGTCGGCGGGGTTTGAACACAGGGCCTCTGCCCCTCCAGTGCCACATCCCACTAGTATGCCACGCTTTGGTTCTTAACATATATATGTTTGCACATGTATTGAAGTTTACAAAGGTTTTTCGATGGGGGCAGAGGGGGCTATCCCCGTGCGACAAGCCCCCAGCACATAGAACTGAGGTTGAAGGCCACCGGCTAAATGCTAATCCTTAAGAACAAAGTTAACATAGTAATTTAGTATTTAATTAACACTAAACCTCATTTAAATATGTCAATCCTGATTAACATTAAGTGTGGGATTAAAATTGTAAACAGGTTTAATTAATGCATAATCTGGAGTTATCCACTAAGCACATATTAAGCACTAAATTTTCCTAATTAGTGCTAACCACATTTAATTAATCTAAACCACATTTGTTTGGCAGTCTGCCAAATTTGGCGGAACATCCAGTTTTAACGCTAGCTAGCTAAATTTAGCTACACTTAGCTAAATTTAGGCCATAAATTGTGGAGAAACTGGAGATGGTAATAACTTTTGGAATTTTCGACCAAATCAGGGGAAAAAAGAGGATAAATGACCATTTTTTGGCATTCTAAAATCATTGGTATAGGTTTCATCAGAATAAAAGAATTGTAAACACACCATTTTTCAAATTTTAGCATAATATAGAAGCCCAAGCCATGGAAGCTCGACGAAGGAGATGTAGCCCAGGAGGGGTGAAATCCTTCATCCTGTGTTGATGTGCGGTATGATGATGTACTGTAGTTTTGCTGGTTGTTGTTCAACCTTTCTTTTATGTTAAATTTTTCATAAAATTAAGATGAAAAACACTCATGAGACTCAATAGCATGCAAGAGAACTTGAACATTTAAGCACATATAAGAAATTATTTACAAAATTTGAAAGAAACAACACTAACTACTTCATTCAGATAAAAAATGCTCATTAGTAATTGGTTAAGGTTAAACATAATTTATTATTCATCCAAAATAAAACACTCAGCCACACAACCTAGATTCACATTACATAGAATTTGTATCATATTGAGCATATCCAAACATATTAATATCATAGCCATACAAACTGAGCAAACAACAGAAATCAATAATTCACGATTATTCATGTATCTCATGCTATAGATAAAAAATGGCATAAATATAGAGCTATATGAAACCAACATATCCATGTGAATGTATAAGCAAGTATTCATCATCTACGCATAGGAATATCAATATTACTAAATTACTAGTATCAACCCATGCACTTTCACATCACATAATATAAATTATTAACTATTTATTATATAAGTAAATGAATGAGTAAATACACTTTTCTGATTAACTTAAGAGGTTGGAAAATACCGGATGGGTTTTGAACCCTCGAGCCAACCATAGGCTAGCTATACTATAGTATTTCTTGCAGCTAACCACTAACTAGCTGAATTCATAATATGAGTAGTTATTTTCTCAAGGGAATTTCACACTAATAACAAGTCAACTAGACCAGAGAGGGAGTACATTTTATAGGATGTTTATCAACTTCCTCACGTAATAAGTACCATTGAATATGGCACCACTCTGTAAAGGATCACAAGGACCCACCCAAGTCTAAGTGTCTTCCTGCTCAGTCAAAGAGAATCATCTAACTTTAAGGGTGGCTTGTCAGTTGGATTATAAATGTAAGAACTTCAAGATTTTATAACACATTATCTAGGTGTTTTATCATCCCATTCAATAGGTTCCAATTGGTTTATAAAAATAATGGAAGCACCTAGAGGTTTATTATTCAAGAGAATACGAAGCCAAGTGATTCCATTTTTCGAATCTTGATATCAATTTCCTCAAAATGACTCAACTTTATTTAATCCCGATATCCCTTTACACAGATGAATTCCACCAAGGGTAGGAACTTTCCCACCTCTTGGGTCGATGCATGATATTCATTTTTAGCTTGAATTCTAGAACTCTATTTACTCTTTCAATTTATCGATTTATCTGCGAACGATACACTATGATAAATGTTAAATCTATCCCAAATCCAACAAAAAATTATCTCCAAATATTTATGGTGAATTTGGCATCCCGGTATAAAATGATATTCATAGGTATGTCGTGCAATATAAGTACTTCCTTCATGAAAATTTGAGCAATGTCAATTTTCTTATGGGTGGAATTAAAATGAATAAAAGGAGCTCCCTTACTCAAATTGTCCACCACCACCATTATAACATCATGTTGTTTAGTTTTTTTGTAAATTCTATCATGAATTCCATAAATATCACTTCTCATTTGAACTAAATAATGGAGATTGGTTACAAAAATCTTGTTGGGCATCCAATTTCTCTCTAGCTTTTTGACATTCCAGGCACCTAGAAATTTACTTAGAAACTTCTCTTTTCATTCTTGGATAATATGAAATTTTCTTCATGGGTATTATCATTTTCTAATAACCAGGATGACCTAAATAATTTATTTTGTGAAATTTTTGGGATGAGCTTCTTCAAGTCACCCATGCAAGGAACATACCATCTTCCAATGAGTTTAAACATACCATCACTAGTGAGTGAGAAATTCTTACTCAATGATGATTATAGGCTTTGTTGCGAGAATTCCTTCACATGCTCATAATTATCATCATGAAGTAATGCCCCTTTGATCATCTCTTTCAAATCTACATCAAAAATTTGTATGGTTGCCACATGAGCCACTTGTACCCTTATACTAAATTCATCTTTTGATTCATTTTCTCTGCATTTAATATACTTTATTTCATAATTGAACTCACTGATCAAGGCTAGTCATGTTTCTTTTCGGGGATTTAGCTTTGAATGGGAATATAAATATCTAAGCCCTCCATTATATGACATTAAAAAAATCTTCCTTCCTAGCAGATAATGCCTCCAATTTTCAATGCATGCACTATTTATACAAGCTCCAAGTCATGAGTGACACAATTTCTCTCATGCTCATTAAGATTTTTTTATTTATAAAAAATAACATGTACTGATTGCATTAGGATTCAACGAATCCCCACCTTACAAGAATTTGTGCAAAACATGAAGTATTTTCCCATTTTTTCTATTTTCAATATTGGTGCATGTGTGACTAGTTGTTTTAGTTATCTAAAACTAGTTGTGCATTCTAATTCCCATTGGAACTTAACTCATTTCCACTGTAAGGCTATAATCGAATTCCCAATACTTAATAAATTTTGAATGCATATCTCATAATATTCAACCAATGCCATAAATGATTTAACTTTTCTAACATTTCGAAGAGTATGCTACTCCATGATGGCCTTAATATTCTTTGGATCTACTACTACTCCTTCCTTGGAGACAATATGTCCTAATTACCCATCTTGTGATTGGAAGAAATAAGATTTTTTGAGCTTGGAATAGAGCGTGTTTTCTCTCAACAATTGCACCACTACTCTCAAAATTTCTTCATTCTCTTCTTTGGTCTTAGAGTAAACCAAGATGTCATCTAAAAATACCAACACAATCCTATCCAAATACAGGATAAGGACATTGTTAACCAGACACATAAATGTGGTTGGAACATTTCTGAGTCCAAATGGAACCACCACAAACACATAATTCCCATATTTGGTTCTAGAATTTATCTTGTATATGTCCTCATCCTTGATTAAAACACTATGATACCCAAACCTAAAGTCTATTTTTTAAAATCTTGCACCCCCAATCAGCTAATAAAATAAGTTATCAATCCTACATAGCAGATATATGTTCTTTATAGTGCCTTTATTTAGCTAGATGTAGTCAATGTATAGCTACAATGCCCCATCCTTTTTATTCACAAATAATGTTGGGGCTCATTAAGGTGACCCATTGGATCTGATATACCCCTTTTCTAGTAGTTCCTTTAATTTCAATTTGATCTCAAAGTCCTCTAACATGTTCATGTGATATGGATATTTTTAAAATAGTGTTGATCATAGTAATAATTCAGTTGAGAAATTGATTTATCTTCTTAGTAGCAATCCTAGTATTTCCTTTCGAAATACATCAATCAATTGTCCCAATATTGGATGCTATTTCATTTTGTCCTGTCCATCTTCTTCATTTCTAGTCACATGGAACTCATATAATGCACATTCCTTCTAGATGCATATTTTCATTTATATTATTGGTATCTGCCTAACTATCATCAAATTTCATATCCCTTCTGTCATACCCCATTCCCTCTCACCACGGAGACATTCTATTGAATTTCCATGGAAATTGATCTTTATCTTGTGAACAACTAGCTAGTCCATACCAACTAGCACATTTTATAAGACCAATGACAACAAAGTCAAATTGACCAACATAGGATTTTTTTTCATCACCATTGAACATGACTCCACTATGATTGTAAATTGATTTTTTCTTCCTACTTGTAACTAAACCATCCAATATTTTTTATGGGATTTATTATGCAACGCACACCTTTCCACAACCTTTAATCTAATATAACTAAAATTAGAGTGTATGTCAATCAAAATTGGAAAAAATTATCTAACAACCATACCTTCCATCTAAATCACTGAAGCTTGATGATAAACCTACCTATTTCCCAATGTAACATATATTCATTACACATTTTGTGCCACATGATCCACTGTCTCTACTTCTTGCGAATTATACAAGTTTTCTCCATTCTACTGTCACTAAGGACAATAATTTGAAATGTGGTCTCTAGACATGTTCGACACTATATGGGTCCTCTTCTAAAGCCCTCATTTTTCTGTCTTTCTCACTTTGAGAACCGATCTTGATTGGATTTAGGAGATCTTTGTTTAAATTCACCCATGATAGGTGTAGTGACTTCAGATTCTTTCCTACTAACTAATATCCCGAAAATTTCTTCCCTTTTCCCTAAAAATAGAGCTACCTCATGCATTCTAATTAGCTCAGACTTCTTTCTTCTTCTTATGTTGTTTGTAATATTACATGGCTTTCTTGATGGTGTCATCTAAATTCTTTTGCATGTCAAATTCAATTCTATTGTGGTAAGCCTATGACAACCCACCGATGTACTTTTTATATTTACATTATTTTCCTTCATATAAGGCACATACCTTAATAGCTCCAAGAATCTCTAATTGTACTCATAATCTATAAGTTTCCCCAATTTTTGCTCATAAACCTCTTTAACCTTGTTGTTATATTACCTTTCAGATAATCACTCCTCTGGTAAATACCTCTCAAATCACCTCCAACATAACTCTTTCTCTCTCTTTTTTTAGCATTCCTCGGGTCTTCTCACTAGATATTAGTTTTACCTTTCAAGTAAAAAAAGGCTACACTTGCATCCATATTATCAAAGTAGTCATATACTCTAATGTGCTCTTTCATTCCCAATAACAATGGTTCTTCCTATTTTTCCTTCATGACTTCTCCATAAAATGAAGATGGTTGTTCAGTCATACATTCCTTAGACATTAAGTTTCCCTTATTTCTCCTTTTTTGGTGATGTCTCTTAGTTGCAACATTATAAATTTTCTCATGAAAACCTATTCTTCTCTCTACAGTGTTGAGTCGAGCTCCTCTTCCCACCTTATCTTCACTTTTCTTCATGTGCCTCTTCCTAGATTTTCTACCTTCAACTCCACTATTCTCTAATTCATGATTCCAAGGTACTAATGGGCTTTGGCTGGAATTGTGTCTTCTTAAGTAGCTGGAACCTAGCTCTTGTTGCTTCTACCTTTAGAGATCTGATAACATTTGCAATATTATTGCATTGATTATTGCCTACTTATACTAAGATCTATAATTATTTTCATCTTCATCCTTAAAAATTCTTAAATAAACCCTTAAAATTATAAGGAATGTGCTAAAAAAAGGGATTCTTCCTATCTCCTTTTTTAACCATGTCTTCTTCCTTACAATGTTGGGATCTATCAGTGTTTTATTGCACCATATTTATTATCATGTGTTTATTTTATTGTTGTATATTTGTTTCTTCTTATGTGTTTTCATACAAAGTTTTATTAGTTAAATCAAAATAGAAATGTTCATGATTAGCCATCATCATGGAATGTTTCCAGTAAGCCTATTGATGTGAAACTAGTTGAAACATTCAATTTAAAATTAGGATGCCAATCAGAAAAGAAAAAAATAACATACAAGAAAATCATCATGCAATCATTCACACTAGATATTAGTACCAAATCAACACTCATACACACACACACACACACTTGAATATCAGCCTAAATGTTATTGTATGAAATTCTTAACAAATAATCTAACATTATCCCTCTAAATCTAATCATTTTTAGTATTGAGCCACACTTTGATATTTTTTTGTATCAAGGTTCCAAATTTTATCTCCAAAGGTCCAAGATAGAACCATGACTATGATATCACACTATAATGCTACATGTCGCCCCCATTCTCTTCTCAGGCTATGGAAGGTGTTAATTTTAATTGACCTGACCCATGTAACTCTTTATTAAGAAGGGGTTACATAAAAATCTTCTTTCATGGAATCTTTTCAAAATTAAATTTTGATATCACCGTTTTATTCATCTCATTAAGAGCTTTCAAGAAATATATTTTTGACCTCAATCTGACTTCTAGATCAAAATTTATACCCCTTTAAATTTTTATCAACCATATTGTAAGACGTCAAAAAAGAACCACTACGTCGAATCCATAGTTGAGCCACGTTAACATACCGTGTTATCCAAGGTCGCCCAACAACTCTCACGTTTCTTGCATTACATCTAGAAAAATGTCCTACATTACCGTCAACACATTCCAAGAGGACTTATGAGTGTGAGATGTAGTAGCTTGGCCCGATTATGTCTATGATTGTTCTCTACTAAGATTGATCCACATAGCCATATCATCATGGTCTCAGGCCCTTGGCACATCGGAAAATTTTATTGGCTGACACACCCAGGATTGCATAATTGGAGATTAAGACTAATCCCAACCACGCTTCTTAATTAAGATCATCCAATAGACCATAGGAAAAAAAAAA
The DNA here is from genome assembly GCA_034641835.2 of Pinus albicaulis. Lineage (NCBI taxonomy): Eukaryota > Viridiplantae > Streptophyta > Pinopsida > Pinales > Pinaceae > Pinus > Pinus albicaulis. Next base: position 365,296,870 of record CM076574.1, on the reverse strand, counting down.
ACCATCTATATCCTTCTTGTGCACAAAGGATCCCAGTCGTAGTCCTTCCAAACTATGCATAAGAAAGTATACCCACTGGGGTGGGGTCCCACCCACTCACGCTACATCTGAATAAGATCTTACCCATGCACACATTAGCCTGTAGAAAATTATTTTAACTTTGTGTCTCTTTAAAATTGACAAGTACAACCCAATACATGCATATGTCATCTCGATCTAGGCTCCTTTCTATTTACTCCTAAATTCTTTGAATAAAGGCATAACAACCTACGATCCAAAGGCCACTTATTTTGAATGACCAATGATGATAGAGAGATCTCCTCATAACCATTAAATACAATGGATTCAAAGACAAGAATGATGGTTGAGAATCCTAAATATTAATTCACACAACCATGGAAAATATTCGGGGCGAAATTTCACTAATTGTCTACCTTTTGGACATTTTTTGGAAAAAATATTCACTCATTTGGTTAAAAATTCACCTATTGTTTACATTCATATCATTAAATAGATAATAATTTTCCAATAAATTATCAATTTTAATAGTAAATTACATATTGTTTTATTGAATATTCACCTACTGTTTATAGATATGAATTTTCAAACCAAAAGAGTCACCTATAAGACTATAAATAGTAAAAATATCTCAATCCTTAGAAAATACCCTCCAAACAACATTCATGACTTAGTAAGGAAATACGTCATCTAGTTATACTATCCTAGTCTATTATGAAACTTATTCAAAGGATCCTCATTTGTAATTGGCTAAGATCACACATAATTTATAAGTCATCCAAAATAAAGCGTTGAACAACATAGACAAAAATCACAACGTACAAAATTCCTATCATATTGATCATAGCCAGACATATTCATATTCTAGTCATAAAAAAACTCAGTGAACCACGCCAGTTAAAAATTCATGCATATTCGTTTATCTCACACTATGCCTCAAAAAATTTTAGAAATATAGATTTCTATGAAACCAATGTAACCATGCGAATGTATAACCAAGTAATCATCATGTGTTCATAATAATATCAACATTACTCCATTTCTAGTGTCAACCAATGCACTTTCACATCACATAATAGACATTATTAATGATTCGTGGTACACATAAAAAAATGAGTAAATACACTTATCTGATTAACTTGTATGGTTGGAAACTAAAGGAGGAACTTGAAAACTCCACCTAACCATAAGCCAACTACATTTTTTCCTTCTTGTAGCTGACAACCTTTGAACCAAGTTAAAAATCTATGGACTTATTTTCTATAAAAAAATTCATACATGTAACAAGTCAACCAAATCAAAGAGGGAGTGCATTTTCCTAGTGGTTTATTGACTACATCATGTAAGCACCAATGTGACTAACACCACTTTGTAAAGTATAAGAGAGATTCACCCAAGGCTCAGTGAATTTATTCTTAGGATAGGAGGGTGATCTCACTCTAAGGGTGGGTCGACTAGATTTTAATGGAAGGCACTATATGAATCTAGAGAACACTATTCATGTGCTTTATCGACCCCCGGGAAAGCACCTATAGGTTTACCAGTTGAGAAACCAAGCACCCAAATGTATCGACCTATAAATTGGTTTATCAAACTTCCAAAAATACCCCTAGTTCTTTCTCAACCTATCCATGAAGTTGTAATTAGTTTATAAACCCCTAGGAAATAAATTAGAGGTTTATTAGTCAATATGGAAATAACTAGTAAGTCACTTTCTTCGCAAATCCTTGTTTGGCCCATCTCAAAGCACTGGACACACTAGAAATTACAAGGAATAATGTCCCACCATCTCTTCTCTTATGTTTTTTTTTAGTCAGTGCTCCTTCACTTTCGAGCTCTCTTTTCTCATCCTAGATTATTTATTCTTTCTATCACTTTATTTTCCCATCCCACTATGTTTCTCCTTCCCCACTTTCGACTCTATTTATCCCTCTCTTGCATGTTGACTCTCCCAACATGTTCCACGAGAATAGTGAGATTATAGTAGCACATTCTTTAATCAAGTAACCCATACACATATTCAATTCTTGCACTAACAAATCATCAATTTTTCAAGTAGATTAGATGGGAAAAAATAAGTTGTTTGGGTTTGGGTTTAAAGACAACACAAAAAAATCATCTTTCTAAGACCTCTGAATTTGTGTCCAGTCCTTCAACTCAGCTATATTTACCTTTTCACATTCATTTTCATAAAAAATACATATGATGACTAATACATGGGGGCTAGAATTTTTTTTTGTTACATCAAACTTAAATATTGTTCGTTATATTAAGAATCAAAGTCCCATAGTGCTTATTGACAAGAGTACTATCCATAACTTCCTTGACAAAATATTAACATAGCACCTCAATTTATTATTCATGTATTGTTCAACATGGTAGGATTTCATTTTCAACTCCAATAGTGACGATGAGAAAAAATATAATTCTTCAAGGACGTGTCTTCATTATATATGTCTAAGAAAGGTTACCATTAGTAATAAATTCACTCTCCAAATATTCATGATCTATTAAATAAGCTTCACCAAGTGGCTTATTTTATAAAGCTTGATCTTAAATCAAGAAACCACCAAATCAAATTAGTAAATGAAGACATTCCCAAAACAAAATTTGAAAAGCATAAAGGGAAATATGAGTTCTTGTTCCTGTTTTTTTTGTTCATAGATGTTGTTTCTACTTTTTCAAGCCTCGTGAATAAAATTTTTCTACCCGATTTTATAAAATGTGCTCATTTTATTCTATTATAATCTTCTCTAAGGAAAATTAGGTGAAGATGACATTAAAAATGTGGATCATAAGTGTTATACATTTTTAAGAACAGTAATATATATTTAAAATAATTTAAATGTGATTTTGGGAAACAATAAGTTGACTACTTCAAACATATTTTTTCAAAGGATGAAGTTAATGTGGACCCTCAAAAGATCCAAACTATTACATAACTTCCTATTCCTTAGAACATCAAGAGTCTTAGGTGATTTTTGGACTTACAGAATATTATTGGAAATTAGTTAATATTTATTCATTCATTGTGGGCCCAATCACATGTCTCTGGAAGAAAACTTCATTTGGAATGATGAGGTGACTTTCGACTCTCCCTTTTAAATTTTTTCATGTCTTCTATACTAGTATCACAAAACTTGATTTTGGAAATTCATAGTTAAGTGTGATGCATCAAGACTTGGAGTATTTTTTATGCAAGAAGGGAGACTACTATATTTTGAAAGAAAATAATTAAAGGGAAATATTGGGCGAAATAAACATATGAAAAATAAATGGAAGTAATTCTACATTGAATAAAATAAATAGTGATTATATCTCATTGGAAGACACTTGAAGTCAAGGAAAACCATGATAGTCTAACCTAGTTTTTGGAGAAAATATTTTCATTAAATGAAGAAAAAAAATGGTGAGCTAAAATGTAAGGCTTTGTTTTTGAAATAATTTACAAGAAGTGGAAGGAAAATGTGGGAGTGGATGTTCTTTCTAGAATAGAAACCTCAATTTTATATTCTATCACATATTAGATTTGGGTATGGATTGAATAAGCTTTCCATGAATGGAAAATCGCAATAGTATTAAGCGAAAAATAAACTATATAAGGAACCAACTCTATGAAACAATTAGAATAAAAATGATATATGCATTGCTACAAAGGTGGAATATTTTCATTTCCTCAATCATAGTTTAAGAAACACATATTAATAAACTCCCATGATTATATGATGGAAGGAAATGTGCGGTTACTTAAATCAGATCAAAATTTTGTAAGAGAATACAAAGTTTTCCAAAAGAATAAAGGGGTTAGTAAAATATCTAAGGTTACTTAGACATTATGCATACCTAATGAAATATGGAAAGAGATGTCGATAAAACTAATTACAAGGTTACCAAAATATGAGTGTAAAGATCCAAGTTTTTGGTCGTTGATAGAATAAAAATGTATGCACAATTTTGTGGTATTTAAAGTACATACACAACAAGCCAACTAGGAGAAGTATTCATAAAGGAAATTCATAGACTTTAAGATCTTCACAACGTAATATTAAGTGGAAAAGATCAAAATTTTATAGAAAAATTTAGGAAATAATTATGGAAAATGAGTGGAACAACATTATGTTATCCTCTCTCATAAAACAATAATAAATCCAAAAATAAAATAAATAAAATAAATATTAAAAGTTAGGAATTTATGCCTAACTCTTTATATTGGGTTGTTCCTCTAATATAGGAGTTAGTTTAGGTAGCTCCTATATTGATGTGTGTTTGTTTGAGAAATTATCTGAACCAAGGTGTCCAAGATAGCACGCACTATCTTGAGACACAGTCTCCTCATCTATTTAATTGTAATATTACATTCTTTTATTAATGAGAAAATACGTGAAGAAGGAGTGAGGGTAAAGCATTTTCACAATGACTGTGTTTGAGTATAAATTTTTGCGTTTTTATGTGTGTTAATGATGTGTGATTATTCAACATATGGTATCAGAGCTTTATGGTGATTGCGGTGATTATGTGCTTGAGGCGATTGAAGTATGCCTATTAGGAAAATATGGTGAGCAGAGGCAACATGGTAATTGCATGAGGAAAGAGAAATGCATGAGAGTGGAAACATGGTGTTGTGCACTCGCAAGTGTGGATCTATGCTATGGAGTGGGCGAACTGTAGCAACTATTTAGGTGTGGAGCTTCGCATGTGCAATGAGTAGATTCGAAGCCTGATAATTTAATTTGGATTTAGTAGGGGTGTTCAATGCTCTATTGGTTGGTGCATGTCAAAAAAAACTAGCCGCGAGTGAAGTTCATTGTCACACACAAAACAATGACTCATTTGTTTTGAGAATCCCATCAGTGTTGTGATAAATATATGGCTTAACCCATTCTATAAATTTTTGTCAAACGACACCCATTTGGTGTGATCTTTGAACACATCAATTTCTCAAAGAGAAAATCATCGAGGTTCCTGTTTATTTAGAATAAACCGTTAATTTTTGTGTTAATAGAATGAAGCGTATTTTTTTTTTCTTTTCATTTGGTTGTTAAGCTATGTGGCTACCAAAAAGAGATGGACCTATCGTGTGTCGTCTTTCGTTGTGGCGATTTCCTCTTCGTCTGATCCATAAAAGTAGCAAGCTACTAGTCGAGTATTCTATTTGAGCATTGAGATCTATTTTTTTTTTAGTAATAACAAATGGCCTGATGATGGAAGAATGGTGAAGTTACTTGGGAAACATTGATTTCATTGTCATTCGCTTGCAAGTTTTACTCAACCTTGCAACTATGGCGATCGATGAAACTAGATAAAAGGACATTGGTGCTGTTGGAAAGCACATACCTTGATATGGATTTTGAGTTATTCGATGTCGGAGAGCTACAGACCAGTGTATACTAAGCATGAGAGTATGTACAAACCGAATTTTTGGAAGAGATGTGTTGAATTAAGTGTGGGGAATGCATCCAGCGTGGAAAACTAGTAGTCATGATGTGTGGGAAAAGACCTAAGCTAGAAAACCAATGTATAACCAGCATGGAGAAGGACCTATTATGGAAAAACGGTAGCCAAATGAATTGAACATCTATTGTGTAGAAGGACCAGAATTGAAAAGCTGGGGAAATATCTTCGAAGCTGCACTGAGGATTAGCTTGCCGACTTGTTGTGTCACATTTACAAAGTTGCACAATGACAATATTGCATAACAACGTTGAGCCATCATGTTGCAGAACAACGTGGAACCTACAAGTCGCGTTGAAAAGATCTAAAGAAGATCGCCAGGACCCAATTCAGATGGGAGAAAATCTAGAAGATCCAAATTGATATTTCTTGTGATCCGTGTCAAAAATCCTTGAAAATCTACCTCAATATTGTCGAATTCAGTATCATTTTCAATGGCCTGGAGATGCTGGAAATTGACAGAGAGTAGCGTAATCTGAAACATGGAAATTTAAACTTGCATGGAAATGTTTCAACAACCATCTCATATGTCAATTTATTGCCAGCAATTTGTGGATCACTCGAATAATTCTTCCAAAATCTAACAACAGTCCACGTGCAAGAAAAGTTCATTAGACCAATCAACACACAGCTGGAAGCAACTTGATTCATGAGTCCATTTCATAGTGAACCTTGCAACTCTTGGTAAGAGCGCTTTATGAGAATTTTATAAATCAATTTATTTTTTCTTCTTCTGTAGGTCATTCCAATATTATAATGCCTCCTTACCTAAAAATCTAGCTGTCCTCTCCTCTGAGCTACCCAATGGCATAACTGTGTAACAACTATCATTATCCATAACCGCTCCTCCATGAAATCATTTGTCATCCAAACCTTTTCCTCAAGGACAAAATCCTAATGAGATTTCTTCCATAGGGGTTCTAAAAAAGAAGAAGAAGAAGAGGCCACCTCCTAGCCAACTTTGCATATCGCTTCAGTACAACCTTCTTTGCTTCAGCCTTTTCGCGAATGATATCCTTAAATTCTCAAGTGGTTTTTGTTTTTTTTTTTTGGTTCACAAAAAGGGAAACATAAATAATAAGAAAAAAAAAAGGTAATATTAAAAAATTTAAGGAGATTTCGATGATAATGAAGTGATAAATTTATTTTTCATTAAAGTAATGTTTTAGGAGGGATGATATTTAAGTTGGGGTATCTTTACTTCTAAGCCATCACGTCTTTGGAAGACAAGTGCATTGGATAGGAGAAGAATTTTTTTTTTCATAAGGAGAAAATTGCAATAAGGATGTTTTGAAGTTTTGTAATTTGGAGAGATGAGGTGCGGAGTGATATGGCAATTTTTTTTTGTAAGTTTGGAGTGATCAGTTTTTCAAAGGAATGCACATTGTTGTAGGAGGTTGAGTCGGTTTTTTGGAGACATTTTTCTTTCAAGAAGTTCTGGAACGTTGATTCCATGAAGATGTTGTGAAGTTGAATGATTGTGTACTCCAAATTTTAATAAAGCATATATTTTTTTTGTTGATTGTGTCCTAGATCCGCCCGAAATTGAATAAGGGGATCTTAGGTACACGAAGAGTGTGTTGATGATGGTGCATGCTTCATGATGTTTTCTTCTAATTTGTGTCTAGTTTTGACACATAAATTATCTCATTTAATTCACACATAAATTTCAATGAAAGCAAGCACAACACCTGTAACGAAGTAGCTAAAATAAAGGATAATTAAACTCAACACATGCATTCACGCCACTACAAAAAATAATGAAAGTTGTCAACATCAGCATTCTACATCAACAAGCAAATTCATTTAATACAATCAAGTTAATGTGTTTCAAAGCAAAGTGTACATCAATAGTGTTGCACATAAATTTAAGAACTTGTAGTCTGAGTTGGATTGTAAGGGTGCACTCTCGGTTGGAACCGACACCCAAGTTTTGAATTGATAAAAAATCAAGAGCGTCAATTCTCTTCAACTAAGTCAAGATAAGACAAGTGAATTCTTTGTTTTATCTGAGTCTTTAAAATCATTGTAAGTTTTTTTTGGGTGCATTTTCGACAGTGTTCGACACTTCATTTAAAACACAATCAAGATAGTACCTCAAGTAGGCATGTTTTAACTCTAAAACAAACAACAAGTTCACATCTCCTGCAAGCGAGCATGAGTATTCATTTAAGAAAGTTTCATCAAGTCAGTACAAAGTTAAAAACATCAAGCGAGCTAGCATGAAGTTCACTGCAATAACCATCAAAGCCAGCAAGCAAGTTCAATTCTAACACCAATCAAGCAAGTTCAAATCGACAGAAAGTGAGTGTGATAGACTCAATCAAGTGAGCCAATGCAAACCAGTGTGATATTCAAGCAACGAATCAAGTGATCATTCCTTTCAAGCCACACAGCAGGTGAGCCTATCATTCAAATAACAAAGTCAAGTAAGACAGCTCAAAACACGACATCTATTACAAGCGGGCCTGAATTCAAGAGAGCAAGTTCAAATGGCACAACAAATCTAGCTGCTAGATTTTCTTCAAAAATTGATCCTATCAAGTGCTGAATAAATGGTGCAAATCAGCAAAGAAATTCTTGTTGATCTTTCATGGCATCTACAACAGAAAAATGAAACCATTGAGTTTCTTCCACTAGAGTCACAATTACATAGAAATGAGTTGCAAGAGAAGAATTATGCTTCCAAGTCATTGAACCATCCAGATGATAATTCATTCATCCAAATAGCTTCAAGTGTTCAACTTTCTTCCAAGCCCATCATCAAGCCATGGGAAGAAATCCCAAGTAACAGGAATCGACGAGGTTTAGGATATGTCAATGATGATGCCAACTTGCATATCCCAGATTATTCCAAGCCAATTAAGTTCGTCAGTGCAGGATTTCTTGAACAAATCACCTCAATAAGTTTTGAGAAAGTTGTAGAAAAACAAAAATGCACGCAACCCGAAGTTGCAGTTAAACCGACATGTTCTCATTGTCAAATAACCAGTCATATGGAAGATCAGTGTTTTGATCTCCGTCCTTGTCGTCATTGTGGCAAGCCAAATCATTCATCAAAGAAATGTTGCAACCAACAACAATCAACCAGATTGAAGATATATTATGAATGGATCGATCCTTGGGAATGGTCATCCACAGTCAAAATATTGTCTCAGTTCTACAACTAAATACAATCACACATAGTGCAACCAAGAGTGAAAAGAAGATGGTAGTCTCATGCAGTTGAATGGGGGAGTACACCAGTGCAACACTCCAACACCTGAAGGGGGGGAGTTCAGGAATACTTTCCAGAGAATTGTCTCTCCTTTCAGCTAACAAATGGGGGAAAACGTCAATGAAATTGACGGTGGTTGTTAGACTGAAAGTCTCGACAAAACAGCAAAAGCAGCTAATGGATAGCTTCCGTAGCCAGTGGGCATCTTCAACAACCAATGGGCATGAAAAAATTCGCTAGTGGGAAGTCAACAGAAAAGCAGCAGTGAGAAGTTTTCAACACAACAAAAGCAACAATGAGTTATTTTTGACATCATCAGCTAGTGGGCATTCATCAAATTTTGTCAGTGGAAAAAGGATGTTGATTTCACGCAAAGGACAGATGAATCCTTTTGAAACTTGGCATGTGATGGAGTTGTCAAGTGAAATTCAGAGATGAATCAGACATGCAACTAACTCATGGTCTCTTCAGATTGCAGGTTTTTCAGCATCCAGCTTTGACTGTTTTTCAGACAATGTTTTTTTAGGATCAACATGAGAACTTGGAAGATGGCTCCTCATTCTTATTTTTTATTTATCATAAAAGGGGGGAATGTTAGCCTCTCTCATAAAAAAAAAAAATCCAAAAATAAAATAAATATTAAAAGTTAGGAATTTATGCCTAACTCTTTAGATTGGGTTGTTCCTCTAAGATAGGAGTTAGTTTATGTAGCTCCTATATTTGTGTGTGTTTGGTTGAGAAATTATCTCAACCAAGGTGTCCAAGATAGCACACACTATCTTGAGACACAGTTTCCTCATCTCTTTAATTGTAATATTACATTCTTTTAATAATGAGAAAATATGTGAGGAAGCCGTGAGGCTGAAGCCTTCTCCACCATGACTGTGTTTAAGTATAAATCTATGTGTTTTAATGTGTGTTAATGGTGTGTGATTTTTCAACACGTTAGTGATGATTTCAACATATCATCCACAAAAAATGGGTCAAAAAGAAATAATTAGCAAATGTTTAGACTATTTTCTACATTGTATAATATTTCCTAACATACATCTATTAAAATTACCTCATTTGCATTTCTTTATAGATATCCACCTCTTATCATCTCATATCCTTTCCAAGATACGTTCAGAGTACATGAAATAGAGTTACATATGGAAAATACTAAAGTATGATTGAAAACTCTTTAGGAAATCCTTCAAATGGTGCAAAAAATGATGAAACAACTGACATATCTATATCGAAGTGAAAGAAAAATTGAGGGTAATTAGGTATTTCTAAAACTACAACCTATGTAAACGAAAAATAAAAAATTGGTTCCAAAGTTTTGTGAACCTGACAATATTATTAATAGGAATAGACAAGTGGTGTGTGAGTTATATTTTCCTTTTTTTCACGTGAGAAATATTTTTTATGTATCTTACCTAAAAAGGGATGTGAGGTAAACTATATAAGTATAAACACAATTTCCAAAATTAGATGAAGAAGGGAATTTTACTCTTGAATTATAGAATGTGATGGATCACATTCTCTATATCTTTGGAATACCACCATTATGGAGTAACTAATTGATTAGAATAATATAACTCTAAAAGAAGCTACATGCTAAATTGAGTAGTTCATGAAGAAACAAGAAAATAATTTTCAATAGTGGGGGCGGTTTATAACAAGGCTATAAGAAGCATTCCCTGTTACTTTGTTTTTTTGTATTAGGATGTCAACTAGAACCTTTCATTGTAATTGTATCATTCTATATTTTAATATGCCCCAGTAAAGAAATGACACTCTTTTGTAATGATGCTTGATAAATTGACAAACTAGAGTAACATACTTCTTAATATATGGAAAGAATGCCATAACATAATATGAGCATAAAATTGATTATAATACCCATATCCATAAAATCCATAAAGGTGCATGTTTAAAATATCCATAAACTCCATAAGCATAAAGGTGCATACGATGTATTATGAATCTCCATTTAAATACACATAAATGGACTTCAGGAGAACACTTTATTATTATTCAGCCCAAGGATGTTTGACCATGCATGAAGGTGGGAAATCACACAGTAAAGTGGAATCGTGAGCTTGGCACAATATTAACACAGAAAATTAAAATGATACGCAATTCTCTCTTTACTGAAGAAATAAAATAAACTAAACCAGCTAGGGTCATCAGAGAAACCACCGAAGTTTGGTTTGCTCACTAGGGTGAGATTCTCAAATCTCACCGAAGGAAGCTTGAGGATCTCACCTGAAATCCTCTCTTGAAAACTTGCCTGAGCCCTCAAAAGTATCACAAAGAAAGATCCCAATTTGTTTTTGCATGCATTGCTCTTATTCCTCCTCCTCTTTTTATAGATGGGCTACTTAGAAAAACCATGGGAAAATACCTGGGGTCAAAAAAACCAAAAGGAAAAACCATGGGCAAATACAAGAAATACCATGTGTCAATACCAACGAGAAATACCATTGGTCATTGCCACTTATTCACTACTTTATTTATTAGTCTTCTACTATTGTGATTTGGTCCAACCGGTTAAACGGTTGGGGATATTACATATATCTATACACACACGCACACCCAAATGTGATCTAGTTTAGGATCATAAAATCTTGTTGTGTATAGTGTATTCATTGTAAGAATCAATTCACCTCTACATATGGATTTTTTCTTTTTGCCTCTTATCACTTTTAAGATGCATGGTATGTAAAATTCTCTATTTTGTGTTTACATTGATAAGATATAATGTTGGTTGGAAGGATCATGTTGTATTAGCTCCACTCTTGCCAGTATCAACATTGTCCTTCGTTCTTTTTTTCATTGATATTGTTCTTCTGATACGTAATCCCTATGACCTTAATAATCATCTAAGAATCCTCAAGGACTTCCAGTCTAGTATGGGTATCACTATGAACATAGAAAAACAGATTCTATCAAAATTAAATCACATATGATTACTTATGAAACTTTCATATATGCTAATAATAATTTGGAGAAAGTTCCTTCATAAAAATATCCTAGAACAAATATTCATCATAAGCTCAATTGGAACTAGAGTGTTGAAGAAAGGTAAAATGGAGGGTGGAAAGCTTATTATGGGCTCAAAAGTAGGTGTAAGTTAGTAGACCTTTAGCTGAGGCATAACAAGAAGCTCTTGTTTGACAAGCTCATCGAAAATTACTATTGATGAAGTCAAAACTTATAATATTGAATTGGGGCAGAGTCAGCACTTAGACCATTCATTCCGTAATCCCTCCTTCATATGCCTACTTTAGCTATGTCAGTTGTATTACCTTATAAACCTCACATGAAAATATCATTTACCATTTTGAAAGCAATACACCTTATCCTATCCTCGTAGAAGCAACCCTCTCCCTCATTTAGCACAAGGCCATGGCCAAGTACTTAATGTACAAGAACAAAATAAACAACATGAATGAGAAAAGGCTCCAAAAATTTTCTTCCAACTCCAGCAATGACCATTAGCAATTCAAGTGAGGATGGCATCAAAATTCGAAGTCTTGGCTAAATCATTGGGAAATATAGGAATGTGCCTTTCTATAGGATACATGCTATATTAAAAATATTGTTAGATATCAATTTAAAGAGACTTTGTGGTGCAATAAAGATTTAAAAATAAAAGGAAGATAAGATACTAGAAAGTTGTTGCCAACCCTAATCTAAAATATCAAAAATATGTTTCAATTCTTATTAACACAAAGAAAGAAAAATCAGCATCCCCAAAATACAAACTAGCTCCCACAAGCCACATGGTAAAATAAGATGTTGAACAATTCCCAAAACACCATAAAATGTGAGAATATACCATCTTTGTAAAAATAATAATATAAAAAATTAAATACACCTTATCCAACTATTTCCTATAAATTTCAACTTTCCAACTTCATAAATCATCAAAACCATAATAATCATTAAATATTTGGCTTAGTAATTTGCCCACCTATGCAAAAAATAATTAAATATTTGGCTTAGTAATTTTTAATAATTCTTAATTTAATAAAAATAAGAAATTTCGTAAACAAATTTGATATTTGGATTGACACTGATTTTAACATTAAAATATTATTCTCAAAATAAAATAATATTTTTATTCACCGACATGACACACGCAAACTCCGGACTAGCTTTCGATATTCAGCGAAGAGACAAACTTTCTTATTAACATCCCTATCACGCATGAGCAGAGGGCTCTGCCTCCGGAAGATTAGACTGAGATGTTTTACTCATGGAAAATTGGCGAAAATCCACTTTCTGGTCGGCTTTTGTTGAGCCAACGACATATGCATCGCTTAAAACCACTTCTTTGAGGGGAGAACAGATTAACACTCGAATGCCGAGAGTCCATTATCTCGTTTTCTTGTTCACATACATTTTCTCTCACCACATCTATAAACACTGCATTGCAGATGAAGCCACCACATCTATAAACACTGCAATGCAGATGAAGCCATAGTTTTCAAAAGCATATGATGCTACTATTGTTAATATCTCTTTATTTCCATACTGGACACTTGCAGAACACATGCTGTTTCTATATATATACTAATTGAGATTCGGCCACATGTTGTTTCTCTATATATATATATACTAATTGAGATTCGGCTCCTGTTTGTCTATGTAGCATTGTACGAGTAGATAGGAATGATTCTTCACAATCATTAAAGCGCAACTTTTCGTTCAAGTTCTAAATTTGAAACATCTCAAACAAAAAAGATACGAAAATCATGTCACTGTGACATGTCATTTCTAAAGGTTATACTGATCTACCAAAGCTATAGAGAAGATGACGATACATTGAAACATCTGAAACCAGGTTAAATTAAAGTATTCAGATTAGAATATGTTACCATTTCACTGGTTGAATAATCCATGTTCTGGATGTAACGCCAATTTATTTAGCCAAGACTCCCGACAGATTATAGCACATGTATTTTATTATAGTGATCGAAGTAGAAAGGGAAGGATATGTAACCCAAATATTCAAAATTCGTGTACCATACTTAACCATATAAATCATAATCGACTGATCTTGAATAAAAGAAATATATAGAGATTAGATTTATTTTGTATTTTAAGTGGAGGTTTAATATGAGTTTAGAGTGAATAAATTTATTTAGTTGAAATTTTTTTAGTGTGAGATATAATTTATTATTTTTTATTGTTTAAATTGTAATTTTAATGGTAAATAATATATATATAAAATTAAACAAAAAATTTAATCATAAAATCTTTTTTTTTTCTATATATAAATATATTGTTTTTTATATATATATAGATATATATAATGTTAATATTTACATAAATTAATTAACATAAATGTTTAAATAATTTATTTAAAGTTATTGCTAAAATATTTTTGAAAAGTATAATATTTAAATATTTGATCAACACATTTTTTAATTATAATTATATTATAAGATATTATTATTTTTTTAATTAGAAGCTTTTAATTTTAATTTTAAAAAATCACTACTCAATAACAAACTTATATATCCCCTCATACTAACTATAAAATAAGCCCTCAACCATGATACTCTACTACTGCTACAGCCAAACTTGTCCTCCTCTAACCAAAAACAAGATATCCTTGGATTCACAGTTTTTTTATGAATCGATCGGGAAAGAACCATGAAAGTCCTATAGCAAACATATTTGTGAGCCCTTTTCTCTTTGAAAATTCTATTTTTCGCACCTTCAAAGGGCCATTGGTATCATATGAATTAATGTGAAATATAATATATGTGAACCCTTTTCTCTTTGAAAATTCTATTTTTCGTGCCTTCAAGGGGCCATTGGTATCATATGAATTAATGTAAAATATAATATATAGTAAATCGTTACATAAACATGTTTTAGTCCAACATACATTTTCAAGTAGTATGAGAAACATGGATATTGAGTTTTGTCTGTTCCGAAAAATAAACATGAGATCTTAAGAATGGATGTTAAGCCCCTTAACCAAAACTTTAAATTCTTAAGCACCTTAACCTAAACTTTAAATATTTAACAGAAGGAATACCCTGACCTCGAGTGCGCTCATTTCCGACATTGCTCGACCAAAAGATTGTATAAATCGTTATCTAGGGCCTGCCAAACTGTTTGGTCATAGAAAACGAACATAAGAAACCCATGAAATAAGAAAGTGGAAATCTACAATGTAGAAACAAGTTTAGAGGCCAAATCTAAAATAGACACTCAGAAGTGCCTTACGTCTCTTCATTCATTTAGACACTCAGTCTATAGCTGCAAATTAATGTCGTCACTTGGCATCCCCGGATCGGTACTTTAGCTACACCTCTTTCCCTCCCAAAAATGGTGTCCATAGACTGCTCTGCATCGAAACAAATAATTTTATAATCAATATAAAAGCCTTGAAGTTTTACAGTATAAAGAAAACACAACGCAGAGACTACTCGCAAGGCATTTCCGGTAAAAGTAGGGAAGCTATATGCGACAATACATCTTCAAAACCCTAAAACTTGAGGCAGTTTGAGCACAATACATTGCCAAGTTCATTGAATCGACTACAGACGAGCCGGTTGCAAAGAAACATACAACCCTGAACTATCCACACACACCTTTTAATGCGTCCGTTCCAGATTTCCTTGCTTGATTTTTGGAGAAAAAAAGGTAATTTTTCTTCTCGTGCAATAAGAGCGGAACCATTTTTGAAAATCTGGATGGAGGCTACAAAGAACCCTTCTAACCCTACATGATCCAATAGTGAACATATTCCAATAAATTACAAAATCCTAATAACTAAATGCAGAAACAAAAGGAAAGGAAGCGGAAATCCGACAAATGTCAGCATTCAAGCTGTATAGGGCTTACCTTAGTGTCCGTACTAAAAAACAAATGCAAAACATCGCAAAAAAAAAGGAAAAAGGAGCACGCAGGTACAAGTGACAATGAACCGAGTGAGGATCGTGCATCCGATGAGAGCTGACAGAAAGAGACGGTGGGCACACATCTCTCCACAAACAAAGAATGTTAGGGGTTATGTGTGCCCACTCTCTTCTGTCAGCACATTATCAATCAAGGTCTTCCTTCTTCCACGATGATAAAAAACAGAACCTATGCGAAGTCTGATGCTAATACGCGTACTACTCATATAACTAACAAAGTAAGAGAAATATTAAATCATAGAGGATGCCATTGTTACCGATTGGGAGCAGCGAAGGGTATGGCTGAATAGGGAACACTGCCTGAATAAATAGGGTCAAGAAGGTATCGATTACTGTGCCATTTTAATAAAAGCACAGATAGTGGACCTGCAAATTTCTTGCACTATTCGTTTCGGTCACAACACCCGTCTAGCTTTCCAATTAATTTAGAAAGAAAATAACTGGCATTTCCTTCAGACCACGTGACAATGCAATACGAAAAATTTAACTTAAATTTCCCCTTTCCTCTCCTTTTTAGTTTTCCGGATGTAATTATCAACTATAAAACATATTAACTTAAATTTCCCCTTTCCTAGTTACTTTATTATAATTGGTTGGCATTGATTTTATTATTGGCTTTTAAATTGTTTCAACAACCACATCATGGTAAGTTATCATGGTTAGCAACTACATCATGGTAAGTCATGGTTAGGGAATATTTCAAGAGGGTGGAGAGCTTACATCTATTGTTTGAGTTTTATTAGAATTGGTTAAAGATGTTTTTTATGGAATTTGAAATTGGGTGGAGGGGATAACATTCCAACATGTCAATCACGTCTTTAACCAGTAGACTCAAATTGCAATTAATGTTTTTATTGTCTCATGGTGAATCTAGAGGTTGGAGTATTCTCATCAAGACCTAAGATCAAACATAGCCACTACCCTTATAACACCAAGAGTATATCTAACAATCTGTAAGTTAGGTATGACTCAAATTATAATAATACAATTAGAGCTATGATATATTTAAAAATAAGGGATTAAGAAGTTCCATGTTTATGAACCATTCATAGGGAAATATGTCCTCTTTTACAATAGTTATCTATGAAACTCATATTTCAAGTTACTTCATCATCTTATTGCAAGAGGAATTTGAGTACATACAAGATTTTGTATAGCTTAGAGAAGAGTAGGTTTGAGCAATGTAAGAGAAAGATGTAGGATGCATTTCATGATTAGTATTCTTGAGTTGGCATTGGCCAACGGATCTTAACGAGCTAGTACTACATTTGATCACTTTTAATGATGATGAGCATCTTGAGGGGTCATCCTCCACACAAACAAATGCAAAGAATGGATTGGATATAGAAGATGAGGATGGATCAAAGAGCAACGATGCAAACTTTAATGAGGACCACATGGAGGACAACAAAGAATCATGAGCTAAGAGATTCTTCCATCTATAATTATGGTATTTACCTAATTTTTTATTTTTCATGGGCATGGTAGTAGTGACTCATGTCTATGTTATACATTTTGATTTTGTTTACCTCATGAAAAAAATTCAATTCATGGCTCTATAATATTTAAATTGAAATTGCAACACATTTTTAGTTTTTAAATTCTATTTTTTGGGGTGTATATTTCATTTGTGTTT
Source organism: Pinus albicaulis (assembly GCA_034641835.2). Taxonomy (NCBI): domain Eukaryota; kingdom Viridiplantae; phylum Streptophyta; class Pinopsida; order Pinales; family Pinaceae; genus Pinus; species Pinus albicaulis. The sequence continues at coordinate 365,279,619 of CM076574.1, read as the reverse complement.
GTTTAAATCACCAATATATATAGAGAGAGAGAATTGGACACACATTGGGTGGTTGGGAGGAATGATTGTTATCCTCTCCATGAATGTTCAATTCATTACTTCAACCATCTTTGGATCCTTTAGGGAAATTCATTCCTCCCATAAAATATAAAAATATTCCCATGGAAAAATGTATAAATATATGGATTATAAAGCTACTTCTCATTGGAATATATTCTCATGACTTAACTTGATATTAATATAAATAATGGAATTTTGGATATTTAATATTTTTTTTTACATTTATAATTATACTTTATTCTATATGATATAGAATTCATCAAATAATTGGTTTAAACTTTTTCCATGTTAAGTGTAATTTCATAATAATTTTGTATTCTATTTAACTTTATAATAATTTACAGAAAATAAAATGTAATACATAAAATATTTTTATTTAATATCATAATGAACATGCTCATAGTAGATCTTGGATTTGGATAATGATAGTCAATGGATGGTCAACATGGAATGGCTATACATGCTAAATCTAAGACAACACTAATCAACATTAATTTAACATTGTTAAATTGATGTAACATTAATAAGTTGTTGCATTAATGGTTGACCATGGTTAAAATGGGTCAACCTAAGTTTATTATATTCAACCTTAGTCAGCCATGATCAAACAAGTCAACCCTCTATAACCATTATCAACTATGGTGAACAAATCCACCTCTTATACATGTCAACTAGCACAGCCATATAAATAAATATGGCTGATATATGTCAATAAGCTACATTTTCCACTTTAAATACATTCATAAATATATAAAAATAGCATTAAATTATGTATATCAACCACATTTACTAATATAATTGTGCTAATTATATATCACTACAAAAATTATAAAAAATAAAATAAAATTATAACATACATAATGTATTTCTATCAAATTAAAATTAAGCTATTTAGCAATAAAACGAACCAACCTTAGTGATATTAAAATAAAAGAAATAATGTGTTAGAAAACAAAGTTCCCCACTAATGGAATAATGTTAAGTTCAAGCTTAAATTTATGGCGGACCAATGAAAACAGTGTAGCAAATATCAAATCTCTAGGTTCCAAAAAATACACAGAATTCTCAATTAGAGATATAAACGCTACAAATTGTTGGCCTATCGAGCCGTCTTCAATCAAATAAAATGTAATAAAAAATTTATAAATTATATTATATCATAATTAATTAATATAAAGAATAATCAGTGTAGTTATATAAATTAAATTTTTGATAGATATCTATCCATAATAAACATTAAAAATTGCTAAAATAAAAATAAAAATTATAAAAATTAATTATTATAATTTTATTTTATTATATATATATATATATATATATATATATATATATATATATATATATGTATATATATATATATATAACAATTAGAAAATGCTAATAATTTTTTCATGAGAATTTTCTTTTTCACTTCTCACAAACCAACATAATACAAAGAAAGGGCCTCTACACTTTACAATTTTGGTGTGACTTCTCTTTTACCAATTACATTGTCAATTGATAAATCATCACAAAATTCATTGTATGGGATATTCAGAAAGAGTGTAATTGATAAAATTTTAATAATGCGAGGGCCTCCATAGACTTTATTTGGTAATTTATCCTAAATAAAATAAGGGAAACAAATTATTTTATTCCTTGGTCCTCCAAAAATTGGGAACGTAAAAAGGCCATGTTAACCAAAATTAGTTTCCCCCCTATTTTGTATGGAAAACTCCCTATGTGCCAAATTTCTTCCCTTCCTGCTTATCCCCCCTTCAAGAGTACTTCATCAAACTTAACTTCAATGGGGGCTCAAAACAGAGTCTAGGCCAACCCAATTATGTTGGAGTCTTTAGTAATGCTAATGGGTATATTATACATGTTTATGTAGGTTTCAAAAACCAAGCACCACTAATAATGTCACTAAATTTAGGGAACTAGAGCAGAGTCTCTCAATTTCCATCCAAAAAAACCGTTGTGAGCCCGTTATTGAAGGATATTCCAAGACCATTATCAATATCTTTTGAAAAATACCATGTGGATAAAATATTTACAAAGTTTCTAAGATTTAGAGGTTGGAAGGTCAAATATGTAATACCTTAATACCTTTGGAAAAAATTACAACTCCCCTCCTCTCTCATGTCCAAAGAGAAGGAAATAAATTGGCTGACCAGATAACCAACTTTGGTCTCAGCAAAAAGCTCATCCCCTTTAATTGGATTGGATTGAGGACATTTCAAAATCCATTCGAACTCACTATCAAGATCTTGGTACGAAGAATATTATTCTGCAAGTAGGGTAGCTAGGAGTAGGTGTTTACCTCCTTCCTTGATATGGTGCTAGTGTAGACGAAAGGGTGTTGTGGTTCCCACTATGCTTGCCACATTGGATGCACTCCCATCACTTCATCGACCATGACACGAAACCATCACAAGTTTAAATATCATTTGATTGTTGCGGGAGGTATAGGAGGACTCAAGAAAATTTGTATCCAGTTGGTAGAGGTGGAGGAAAAAATTTACAATATAGATCACAAGTTGGCCATTTAAGCCAAGGGATTAGCCATCATTTCCTTCCCCTTAGATGAGGTATTTACAAGCGAGGGTGGATGCCTAGAAATTTTACCCAATACTTTGTATCACTCGATAGTTTTTTGCTTGCAACACTAGTAGACATTTTTTTTTTCTCATGTCAATGTATGTCAAGGTGTCGCACTAATTTTTTTTTTTTATATAAGTTTCTATTTGGAATATAGGTTAGTCACATGAGGTCATAGAAACCTCAAGACTCTGAACTTATTTTAGTTGTCGCGTTTCCCTTCAAACCGAATAGTAGACAACAATTTTTGGTCTATGTAATGCTCAATTGACATAATGCTTAATAACGTCCAAAGGAATATGCAATTGCTAAAAATGGGGTTTCATTTGCACTTTACCATGGATATTCATAATTTGTAAATAGATTTTGTTACATTATGGAAGAAAATATGTGGTTTATCAATACAACATGCCTAAAAAAGAATAACTCATTTCATATAACATTTTTTTTAATTAATAAATTAGATTAAAAAAAAACGCATAACTACCTTAAAAATAATCTCAATCTTCGATTTATGCATATATTAAAAATATTTTAAAATATTCTTTGAAGATTGAATTCCTACAATCCACTAAATAAATATTTAATATAGGGAAAATTTTAAATATGGAAATTGATTTTAAAGTTTGTAAACCTTGACGAATATTACTAGTCCCTAACACTAAAACTATAAAATGTTTAGTGATATGTTTGTAAAAATATTCAAATTTATAATGATTTTAATTGGCCTCTATAAAAATTTGACGATTTTTGAGGTGAAATAATTTTATGATATAAAATTTGGGCGAATTGTTTTTAGGAAAAATGGCAATTGGCAAATCATTTTTTAGAAAAAACCTAGAAAATTAACCCACCTGCGAATATTAGCCCCTAAAATTAAAACAATAAAAAAAATATTTTCAAATCATACACACACACACACAGATATATATATATATATATATATATATGTATATATGTATATATGTATATATATATATATGTGTATATATATATATATATTTATATATATATATATATATATATATATATATATATATATATATATATTACGATATATTTTTATGTTTTCTATTTTTATTCTCTATTTTCAATTCCAATTACATTAATCATAAAAAAATTCTTTCTTGAATCCTTGAATTCAAGAAGTTTTTTTTCTTAATCCTTTTGTATGTGTGTGATTAATGTCTCTTGTTCTCTCAAGTCAAAGGATTTGAAACTCCTCCTAGTTATTGCCACGATCCCACTTTGAAGTTCCATTTTATGTGATTAATGTCCGTTGTTGTGGTAAGTCAAAGAATTTGAAACTCCATGACCCACATTAAAGCTCCATATTTTCTCAGACCAAACATAGAACATTGGTCTCAATTACCATGCAAAAAGTTAATGTGTGAATTTTGTTAAAGTAGTTTTACTCTATTGCAAATTTATTTTCGGTTTTATTCGAAGTAAATGTGTCAAATTCATACATTTTAATACTAAATCACAAATCATAGACAAAGATATAGTATAGATGAATGTCTCTTGGATAAATCACATCATTAGGTTTTGGTTGACGTTTTGAACCAACTAATGTGGTTCATCCTTAGGACAAGGTGGAGAAACTAATCGACCTTAATGAATATATAGTGGAGATGCATCACTGCCTGGAAAAAGCTGTTAAGAAAAAGTTGTTATGAACTAGCAATTAAGACTAGCTGTTAAGAACTAACTGTTCAAACTAGCTGTTAGTAAATTAGTTATTAGGAAAAATTTTAAAAATAAAATAGAATTTTTAATTGTTAAGAAATTTTATTAATTAGTAAAATTAAATAATTATAAAAATAAAATTTTAATTAATATAATAGAAAATTACGGGGATAAAAAGATAAGATCAAAATTTAATAGACAATGGGGTTTTAAATTATATTAAAAACGGGGGTTAAAATTTTTATATATTAATAAATAAATTTTCAATTAAATATAATAGGAAATTATGCTTTAAATAGGGAATGATACAAATTTTATTAATAAAAAGTTTGTTTATATTATTTATGGAAATCACAAAGAAATAATAATAAAATAAAATATTAAATAAAATAAGAAAAAGAAAAAGAGGGACAGGGAAATTAAAAAGACATGGAAAAAAAAATCTTAACATAGAAATAAATTACGTGGTGAGAGCGAGAGTCCAACTCTTGCTTAATTTCCAACCATAATCTTGGTTGAGATTCTCAGCATGCCTATCAATTTCGATCACCTCCCTCAACTTCCTATGGTGGAAATGATCAACTTTAGCAACGACTTTGGAGTCTTTAATACAAACATGGTGATACAATTTTTCTACATGCTCAGCAAGAGATGAGGTACGATATTGATTGTGTCTAATGTCCACAACATGTCCTCGGATTCTCTATCTAATGGATCGACCTGTTTCTGCAATATAGGGAGTTCCATAGGAACAAGGAATCATGTAAACTCCTTTCATGTCCTTAGGGTTGATAGGGTCCTTAACAGCCCTAAGAGAATTTCTAATAGTACAGAGAGGCTTCAAAGAAGCGGAGACATTATTTGTTCTAAGAACAGGGGCAATTTTTTCCATTGTGCCCTAGATAAATGGGAGATGGACCTTGGAAATAGGATCCACCTGGGTAGATTTTCCACTCAACCGTTTATATGCCTTTCGAAAGGCTTTAAGACCTTGAGATCTACTGTAACCATTATTTTCAAAAAATTTAAGAAGATGGGATTTCTCTGATTCCAGGTGGTTTTCGTCAAATATTCTAAGAGCATGAGTAGCAAGAGTACAAAGGACACCAAATTTCTGAGCAGGAAAATGATGGGAGCTAGCATGGAGGTATTGTTCCATGTGAGTTTTATTGAAAAAAACTTGGTGAGAAATGGAACCATCCTCATTTCTTGAGAGAAGGACATCTAAGAAGGGAAGGCAACTATCAACCTCCACTTCCATCATGAATTTGATGGAATCTGACTGTGAATTCGAGTGCTTAAGAAACAAATCTAATTTCTTGCCACCATGGGGCCAAATGACACAAGTATCATCCATAAACCTATTCCACTTCCTAGGGAGAAATTTAGTTGAGTTGAGGGCCTTCAATTCAAAATCCTCCTTAAATAAGTTAGAAACTATGGAGTAGAGAGGGGAACTCATTGCAACACCGCAAGTTTTCTCAAAAACTCACCTTGAAAAATGAAAAAAGGCAAGGTGAGGCAGAGGCCAACTAATTTAGATGTGTCCTGGTTTGAGATCTGCTTAATGACATCAACGACTTCCTGGATGGGGATTTTGGTGAATAAGGACACAACATAAAAGCTGAATAATAGCTCTCTAGGCTCCAACTTGATGTTCTTGCATTCTTTGATAAATGAAGTCGAGTCTTTAACAAAGAAATTTGTTTGACCTACAAGGGGTTTAATATTGTCGGTTAAGAATTTAGACAGATGATAAGATGTACCACCTATTTTTTTTACAATAGGTCTTAATGGGGCCCTAGGTTTATGTCGAGAGACCATAGATCCATGGGGTTAGGGGTTTTCTCTCAATAATTTTTGTAGAGAGAGGATTAAGGAAACAATCCAACTTAAGGGCACAGGAAACTTCCTTACAAACTGATTTAAGAGGATTATCTTTAAGCTTAACGTAATTGCCACTATTGGACAGATGATCTACCGTTTTGCTGACATAGTCAGATTTATCCATAATGACTATGGCACCACCCTTGTCTACCTTAAGGATGAGAATGTCAGGGTGGTCCCTTAGGGTTTTAAGGGCAAGAAACTGAGTCTTACTCAAGTTTCTTTCGAGAGGCTTAGCCTTCCTAAGAATAATGGAACAATCTTGTCTAATGTTCTCATTAACATTATCTGGGAGATCCTTCATGCCATATTGAATGTTAGAGATGATGTCATCCGGAGGGATCTTCTTCAGGGCAAGTGAAAAATTAAACCTCTATTAAGGAGACAGAATAAATATGAATCAAAGGAGAAACTAGAAAGGTTAACTACATTTTAATTTTGGTTAATATTAGAATCATTATTAACAACATCATTATTACTATTAATAGAGCTCTCTTGGTTAAAAAAAGTCTTTCTTTCATTATTATAATCATTATTATAATAATAATCATTATTATTATTACAATAAACATTATTATTGTTTTCCCTAATTACATTATTATTAATATTTATATTTATATTTACATTATATTTTATAATTTTTTTGCAATATTATTAAAATCACTATTAAAAATATTAGAAAAATCACACGGAACAGTACCTCAATGCTAGTTCCCATCATTTTCCTGCTCAGAAATTTGGTGTCCTTTGTACTCTTGCTACTCATGCTCTTAGAATCTCTCACGAATACTACTTGGAATCAGAGAAACCCCATATTCTTGCCGTTTTTGAAAATAATGGATATATTAGATCTCAAGGTCTTAAAGCCTTTCGAAAGGCATATCAAGGATTGGGTGGAAAAAGTACCCGGGTGGATCCTATTTCCAAGGTGCATCTCCCATTTATCCAAGAGACAACGGAAAAAATTCCCCATGCCCTTAGAAGAAATAATGTCTCCACTTCTTTCAAGCCTCTATGTACTATTAGAAATTCTCTTAGGTATTTTAAGGACCCTATCGACCCTAAGGACATGAAAGGAGTTTACATGATTCTTTATTCCTGTGGAACTTCCTATATTGTTGAAACAGGTCTTTCCATTAGAGAGAACCCAAGAGCATGTTGCGAACATTAGACACAATCGATCCTTTACCTCAGCTCTTGGTGAGAATGTGGAAAAATCGTGTCACCATGTTTGTATTGAAGACTCCAAAGTCATTACTAAGTTGATCACTTCCACCATAGGAAGTTGAGGGAGGTGATCGAAATTCAAAGGCCTGCTGAGAATCTCAACATAGATGATGGTTGGAAATTAATTAAGAGCTGGAATCTGGCTCTCACCAGGTGATTTCTTTCTGTGAGATATTTTTTTCCATGTATTTTTAATTTCCTTGCCCCTCTTTTTATTTTTCTTACTTTCTTTAATATTTTTTGATTTATTATTTCTTTGTGATTTCCATAAATAAAATAAATACAAATTTTCATTAATAAAAATTTTATTATTCTCTACTTAACCCATAATTTCCTATTACATTTAATTAAAATTTTATTTATTAATATATTCAAAATGTAACCCCCATTTTTAATATAATTTTAAACCCCCCTTTTTATTAATTTTTTATGTTCTCTTTTTACCCTTCTAAGTTTCTATTATATTAATAACAATTTTTTTTTATAATTATTTAATTTTATTAGTTAATAATATTTCTTAACTATTCAAAATTTAAACTTTTTAAAACTTTTTCCTAATAACTAATTTACTAATGGCTAGTTCTTAACAGTTAGTCTGAATGGATAGTTCTCAACAGCTAGTTCTTAACAACTATTTCCTGGCAATGATGCATCCCCACAATTTATTCATTAAGATCGATTAGCTTCTCCACCTTGTCCTAAGGATGAACCACATTAGTTGGTTCGAAACGTTGACCAAATCCTAATAATGTGATTAATCCGAAAGACATTCATCTACATTATATATCAAAAAAGTCTTAAAGGTATTGTATTTAGAAAATATTTGAAAATGGATAATGCTATATTTTATTTTTTTTAATATCTAAAAAAATTTCAATGTTTTTTTTGTTTTCATTATACAAAATGTTTAGTAACTAAGTATTTTGATCAGAAACTAAGTATTTTGATATTCATCTATAGTTACTAGTGAATTAACTTATATAATTGTGGTAGTTATAATTTATTTATTTATTTATTTTTATTTATTTTATTTATTTATTTTTTTTCAGAAGAAGAAAAAAAACTTGATGGCATTATATCAATAAAAAAAGCCCAGTTTCATCTAATCAAAAACATTATGAACTGTATTTTTCAGTCATGATTCTCATAAAGAGTTCCAACATTTTTGGTGTAGCTTTCATCATGATACACATAATTGAAGTGGTCCAGTGACTGAAATTCATTAAGGAGAGATACAATAATAAATTTGGGCAGAAAAAAAGACGAGGTTCCAGTTATGATTCTTCATATAAATTAGATATAAACTAAACAACGTGCCGAAATATGAGCATCAAACAACCAAAAAAGAAATGTGTAATTAGCCAAATGATTCCATCACGGGATCAAAATCCTATCTTCTGTCCCTCGCACTCCATCTATGATAATAGTGGTGTACATGTAGCCATCCATATCTTGAATGCCCATTTTGGAGAGTGACTCTGCAAATGTATGAGACTGACGATATATATGGTTTATGGTATAGTTCTGGAATTGATTTAGAAGAATCCATGTCTGCCTGCTTCATCATCGAAGGTCTAGCGGATCCAAGTTTGTTATGCCCCTGAAGTCATCCACAGTTGTCTTCGAGTCGCCACAAATATATAATCTGTAGATGTTATTTGAGAGGGAAAGCCATATAAGCCACCACGATGCAATAATTTTGGCCTTGTTGTTAGATCCCATACCACCTTTCTAATGTAGTTTTTAAGAGGTGTGTCCATCTACCCAAAGCCATACCCTACAGCCACAGAAACCTCGTTGTCAGGCATCGTCAAAAACACCATCAGTAGGATTAATATGAGGTGATATAAATACGCAAGATTAGTCGTTGGTGAGCACAGAGTGAGGGTGTCCAATGTCAAGCCATGACAGGGTCTTCGATACAATAGTGTGCTTAAGATATGAACCCCACTGAAAATGAAATGATTATTAGCCTTCCAAATTTCCCAGAAAGTGTACAGGGTAATGAGTAATTTGATGCCCCTGGAAGATGCCCAACGGAGGAAATTTTCCACATAGAGGAAATTTTTGGGTGGGATCCTGTAAAGAGACAAAATGCAAGAGAAAATATAAAAAGAAAAAGTTCAGTGTAGGAGGAGATGAGATACCGATTCTGGACCCACCCAACATAGCATGTAGAAAAACGGACTTGTGAAGCCCCTTTTGCACAGTTATCCCATGTGATTATCCAGTTCCACCATGCCATCCCTGTAAAGAGAATAATTTTAGGAGGCACTGGGGATTTCCATATGTGGCCGAACCAAGACATGGCAGTATAAGTAGAGTCAAAATTTCATAGAAACCCATATTCCTTAGACAAAACCAACCTATTTTTAAGGATCCCCCCCCCCCCCCCCCGCCAAATAATAGTATCCCTAACAAGACCTCAATAGATCCCAAGATCCCACAGTCATAGAGTGAGTATTGACCATTCATGAGCCAGAGGACCGGACATTCCAACCTGTGATGTATCTCTCCAAATCAAGAAATACCCCTGTCATGCATGAATAACATGTGCTAAAAAAAATATCCCATTTTTCTGTAATGCCGCCAGTAATTGTTCACCGGGATATGCTTCTGCGGACACCCCGAAAATATCATCTTTCCCAAGGACAATCATGTTGCCTCCCCTAAATAACCACGTGATACAAAGAATAAAACAATCTCCACTACAAGGAAAAGACCCTCTAGCAGATAATTTTGAGGAACCACAAAGAAAAATACCCCATACATCTATTTCTAGCGGAGGTTAATAGAGGAGGTTGGCGGGTAGAGGGTTTTGCGGATGTTTTCCTATTGGTTCTCTTATTGTTAGAACTCACCCCGGTGCTCTCAAAAAAAGAAAGCACCAGTGTGAACAAAATCATTGGAACACTGGACACCATGCACTCCGTACACACCCGCCTAATGCGTTATAATATAATATAGCACCGGTGCATCATTAAAAACTTGTCAAAACACAAACCGACCAGTGCGTTTGTAAAAAACAGTACCGTTGCGCCTATAAGCAACGCGCACCAGTAAAGGGTTAAATTAAAAAAATATTTACGACAAAAAACCCAAATTTTTTGGTTTTCCAGTGCTCCTGAGCTATTAATTACCGGTGCGCATGATACCATAAAACACACTAGTGCACAACGAACATTAGCACGTAGGACAAGGTGCGCGAAGTACACACACTGCCGGGGCATCCAATTACTGTAATGCATCGAGGCATCAATACTCTTCCGCACCGGTGTATCATAAAACACCGTGCCAAAACAAAAACGAGCTGGTGTGTTCTTCTCTAAGAGAACTCGTGCGCCAGAAACCGCACACACTAGAATAGTGTGATATAAAATAAAATAAAATAAAAAACTTAAGGGCAAAAAGCCGGTGCTTTGCAACTATTACGCACCGATGCTTTACCATTATGCTGCCCCGGTGCATCATCAAATTTTCACGCCAAAACTAAAAAATCCCGGTGCGTGATTAGAGAAACGACTCGATGTGTTATAAACAACACACCAAAATTGATACCGCCTGGTGTGGTTTTATTTAACCGCGTCGGTGCGCTTATAAAACCTGGCGCACTGAAACAGTGCTAATTAAAAAACATTTTACGGCAAAAAAACTTCATTATTCACTTTCCTCAGTGCTCTAGAGCTCTCAAGCCCTGGTGCTATTTCCTTATTTCTGAGCCGCCCTGACATCGGTGCTCTCATTGCACCCATTCCACGCACTGTTGCTCTGCATTGGCCACCAATCTCCAGCTTGCATTTTGAAAAACAATGGGAAAATATTATTTTCCAAATTTTACAGCCAATATGCCTCCTCGATAGCGAAATGTACATGTATTTTTCTAATTTTTCTATAATTAAGCCTTTTAGCGGATTAGAAATTGAAATAAACTTAAAAATAACCATTAAAAAAGGAAAAAAAAAATTGTCGCGCAGTGCGCTCGAGCTGTTTGGCTCGCATCGAATAGCAGTGCTACCTGTAAAATTTACAGGCAGCATCGCTACTAGTGCTAATGGTAACCACACCATTTCCAGGGAAATGCCGGAAGGTGCCCCGAATAATTTTAAACTAAAAGTAAAAAAGGAAAAAGGCAGTGCGCTCATTTATCCAGGCGCACCGTTGACCACGACAATCACAGTGCTGTGCATTGACTTCATTTTCTGCCCCGGTTTATGTCAGCGCACCACATTTTGCATTCCGAGAGGGTCAATGGTGCGGCCGGGTAATAGACCGCACCGTCAACTATGTCATTGCCATGAAGTCGGTGCTTTGACATGACTATATGCATTGGGGTGTATATTTCAGTCAGCGCATTACTATTCTGAACTATATACAGTCCATGGTGCTTGCAAAATAGACATATGCACATAATCCGGTGTGGTCTATTTCATTAGGGGCCCCGGGGACGATGCGCTAAAATATTAGGACACACCAGCACCAGTGCGTCACTGTTTTTATGGAGCACCGACTTGTATGTTTGTTTTTTTTTTTTTAATTATATGTGTATATTTATAAAGACATTTCTGTTTTAATAAAAAAAAATATTTAATATGGAAATGAATCAGAGAAAACGGGAGCAACAGCAGCAAGAATAAGTAGAATAATATGACATGATTCACCAATGGGAGGCAAGAGAGAGGGAGAGAGATGGATGCCCTTGCCCTATTACTACAGATACTCAGGAGATCCTTATGAAGGTAGGCCTCCTCAAGTTCTATGAAGAGGCTATTTCCGGCCTAAAGGCCCATAGTGTGCTTTTTAGACATCTTATCAGCAGGTGGAATGCCCACCAACAGGATTTTCAGGTTGGTCCTGACCAATGGTACACACCCACTGAGGAGGACATTTATTTTCTAACACGACTATCAAGGAGAGGGGTGGATTTTCCCTCATTCCCAGACGTGCCAGCTGGTTGTGTAGTAGGGAGTCAATTAGTTTACTCGTAGAGATACATTGGATCACATGTATTGTCTCTTTGAGAGTTTCAGGTACCTGTAGGTCAGTTACGTATAGGTGCTTTGGTAGACAGGACGTGCAGTGCCTCTTTATTATCACTTTGATCATTTCACACAACACCAATGACGGGAAACACATTAGTTTCTCGCTTTTATATTACGTTGATTCTTTAGTACAACAACCATGACTTGTCAGGTGGTATGCCATTTTTTTACGACATTTTTGTACGGCCTTATATAGATTTCATGCTCATGCACAAGGGATGGTCAACTTCCCTTTTGCTTCAGAGCTGTTTTGTTTATTTTTTGAGAGGTTTCCAGAGATGAGACCTAGTTTTATTCAACAGCCTCACAGTTTGATGTTCAAGGCCTGGATGCACATGTGGGGGAATATGATGCCCAAGAGGGGAGACACTATGTTTCCAGTGAGGATATCACATGATTCGCTGCACTTACTAGCTAGTGTTGCCGGGCTGCATCCCTTTGTTATGGTCCAATGTCCCTATGATGGACTAGATTGGCGAGGGTGTCCCAACATCCTCTTCACTCCTGACGAACCGCCAGATGATAGTGTTGAGATTGCAACAAGATGATGAGCTTATTGGAAAGGAGTCGCCTTCACTAAGTGGGCCCGCAGGCTATTTTTGGCGCAAAGTCTATTTTTAGACTATGTCTATTTTTAGACATATGGATCATGTTCTATGAGTTGCGGGATGCTATTTGTGGATGGTTGGTCAAGTCAGAAAAAATAGATGGACTTCTATTTTTAGACATATTGGGCGGAATCTATTTTTAGATTGCCAGTCTAAAAATAGATATGTCGAATATTATTAGCTCTTAATAATAGTTGGACTCTAAACATTATCTTATTCTCTTGAAGCACTTCAATTAAGTGCACAGATGTGGAACAGGAGCTGACAGAAGGAATTGTGCTATTCCTGAGGGTTAAGTGGAGCTATTTCATGAAGACTTCAGTTAGAACTCATGTGACAGACTTTGGTGGAGTTGATTGAGGAAGTTAGTGGAGTTGTATTCAGTTTAACTAATCTAAACATAGTTGAGCTATTTGTATTTAGTTTAACTAATTGATAAAACTAGTGAGAGTGGTGTGAATTAATTATTAATTAATTCACTAATTATAAACTCATTAATCAACTAAAGAATACATCAGTTAACTTCAGTGCATGGACATTTTCAGTGGAGACCAGTGCAGAAATAGGTTAAAGAGCAGGTTAACTATAAGTTGTGACTATACTGTTGCTATTTGCAACACACAAATAGGTGGAGAAGCCCATGAGGATTGCGCAGTATAATCCAGCTAGTTTATCTATTTAATGAAGCCATCCCATAGCATTGAAAACGCAATAGAGGCTGCCTATCAAGTGGCAAAAGATTGGAGCATGTGTTTTGCTAGATCTAGCTTGATAGTGTGTAGCAATTGAGGGTGTGCATGAGAGCTCGTGAGGAGCTTTTGTACTGTGATTGTTACATGATCTCCATGACATATAATATACAGATAGTTGGGGTTTTTAGCTTTAAGCTTTCACATTAAATACTGTGTTCATATGTGTGATTGTTTGTGGTTTTAATGTATGCATGCAATTGATTTGATTTCCACATGTAATGATCAATGGTATAAGAGATTTTGTATTATGCATGAAGCTAAAATAGTGTGTGATCAGGAGAATATCAGTGAATAATATATCAGTTATTCAAATTTCTACATGGTATCAGAGGCGATATTGATCATTGGAGAAATTGCAAAAACATTGAAGTGGTTGAGTTTTGTGTTGGTGGAATTTGAATTTGCAGCAGTGTTTTCTTGGTGTCCAAGTTGAGATGTCTTTCAACGGATTGCGATTGGTGTATTCCCTTGAGGGCAGCTCGAATTATATTTCATGGAAGGACAAGATGGAGGCGGTGCTGGATGACAATGGGTTGAAGGAGTTCATAGATGCAGAAATTCCAAAGCCTACTTCTAGTGATGCTGTCGTTCTTGACGCATGGCAAAAGAAGACAAAAAAGTGTCGAACGATTTTGTTGGAGGGCATGAAGGATCACATAGTATCCAGCCTTCATGGTAAGGCTTCTCCATTCTTGATGTGGAAAGCTTTGATAGATTTATTTCAAAGCAAGAGCGATTAGAGGAAGTTGGCGCTCAAGGACAAACTCAGGAACATAAAAATGGAGAAAGGCGATAGTACGCCCAAGTACCTCACGAAGTTCATCCAATGCAGGGATGAGCTGGGAAGTGTGGGCATTACTATTGATGATGAGGACTTGGTTATCTTGGCTCTCCTTGGGCTTCCGAAGAGTTGGCATTTCTATCAGGACTCTGTCAATGGTCGGGAGAAATTGCCAGGATGGGAGCGACTTTGGTTAGATCTTGTGCAAGAGGAGATAAGGCAGAGTACCAGGGACGGATTTTCATCAAAGAACTCCGATGAAGAGAATTGCACTTTGGCTAGCAAAGAAAAGAAGGGGAATAGCAAGAAAACTTCTCAATCCGGTGCGAAAGGCAAGAAGCAGGACATGTCCAAGGTGAGGTGCTTTCACTGTCACCAACACGGACATTATGCAACTAATTGTCCATAGAAGAAGAAAAATAAGAAGGCTGCTGGGACTACAACTGGAGAGGCCTTAGCCTCGCAGTTTGATCTAGATTTTTTGCTGATCGCATGCTTGGTCTCAAGTATGACGGGATCAGTTTGGTTTCTTGATAGTGGTTCGTCTTTTCACATGACAGGAGATCGAGATTTGTTTACTGATCTGGATGAGAAAGATCTTGGAGTGCACATCGAGATGGGCGATGATGGTAGATATAGTGCGACCGGTATCGGTACCATTTCCTTTGAGTGGGAGTCTAGTAAACACTTCAGATTGAAGGAAGTGATGCATGTTCTAGGATTGAAGAAGAATATTATCTCTGTGGCGATGTTAGAAGACAAGGGATATGATGTTGTCTTTAGCAAGGGAAAGGCTTTCCTGCGCAGTAAGGTAACTGGTGAGACCCGGAGGATAGGGGTTTGAGTTAAGAACCTTTATCAATTGCAGGTAGATGGTTGTGCAACAATGGCATGCAAGGCAGAAGGAGTGGTGAGCCGGGATGATGGCGAGTTGTGGCACCGGAGATTGGGCCACCTTCACCATAGAGCTTTGAAGATACTGCAGCAGATTTCTACTGGGATTCCTAAAGGTACTCTTGCACAGTCAGATCAGTGCAAGGGATGTACCTTGGGAAAATTTGTGAAAGCCACCTTTCACGAGAAGGATAGTTGCGCCACGACAATCCTTTAGAGAATTCACACAGACGTGTGTGGACCTTTCTCAGTAGCTTCGACAGCAAATCACAGGTATTATGTGATATTTGTTGATGATTTTCCTCGTAAGTGCTGGATATTCTTCATGAAAAAGAAGAGCGAGACATACTCAAAGTTCTGTGAGTTCAAGGCACTGGTTGAGAAAGAGTCGGGGAAGCAGGTGAAGGCTCTTAGGAGCGACAATGGTGGTGAATTCATCTCTGGAAAATTCAAGGACTTTTGCAGTGCAAAAGGAATTCGAAGAGAGCTCATAGCACCTCATAACCCACAGCAGAACGGGGTTGCTAAGCGGAAGAATAGAACGATCGTGGGTGCTGCAAGGGCGATGTTTCATGATCAGGGCCTACCCATTCACTTGTGGGCTGAGGCATGCAATACTGCAGTATATGTGCAGAACCATTGTCCTCACAGGATACTTGGCATGAGTACACCCGACGAGGCGTTTTTTGGTAAGAGGCCTGATATTTACCATTTGAGGATTTTTGGTTCACCTGTTTACATTCATGTGACGAAGGATGCTAGGAAGAAGCTGAAGCTGACTGCGGAGGTTGGGATATTTGTGGGGGTTGCCTATGACCTGTTATCGTGTGTATTTTCTAGACAGTCACAAGACTGTTGTGTGACGGGATATCAAATTTCAGGAGGAGAAAGCCATGAAGTGTTCGCTTGAGAGGGAGCCACACTTGCATGCAGATGAGGAGCTATTAGTTCTTAAGGATGAGTCTCAGGATGTGGATCAGCCACAATATGAGGTTCATGGAGTGGAAGACACCACTCGAGCAGTGCCAACCATCAAAGGGCGGAACCGCACTACAGAAGTTGAGCGACTGGCTCAAGATGCAGAGAAGGTTGTAGGAGCACCTACATCACAGCGCAGACAGAGACAGTGACATGAATGGTATACTGGATACATGGATCTTATGAGCAAGTGTATCGTGACAGAGCCATCGTCTTTCGAGGAAGCTGTGGAGGACCCCGCATGGGTAGATTCCATGGTGGAAGAGTATGATTCGATTATCAGAAAGAGTGCATGGGATATTGTCCCGAGACCGGAGGGGAAATAAGTGGTGGGTTCGAGATGGATCTACAAAGTGAAGCAGGCAGCTGATGGGAGTGTGGAGAAGTATAAGGCAAGATTTTTTGCCCGAGGCTTTTCACAGATTGAGGGGATCGACTATGAGGAGACCTTTGCACCTGCGCAAGGTATTCTTCCATACGGACGATTCTTGCTCTCTCAGCACAGATGGGGTGGCACATTCTTCAGATGGATGTGAAGACTATGTTCCTCAATAGATTCATTGAGTAGGAGGTGTACATAGAGCAGCTCGAAGGTTTGGAGATCTTCATCAGCGAGTCGCATGTGTGCAGGCTCAAGAGAGCGTTGTATGGGTTGAAACAAGCACCTCGTGCTTGGTACACACGGATAGACGGTTATTTCACCAGACTTGGATTCTCCAAGACTGAGGTGGATCCTAACCTATACCAGATTGTGGTGGAGGATAATATCTAATCATTGTACTTTATGTATATGATTTGATTTTGACAGGTGATGAAATTTTGATACACTCATGCAAGGCTGATCTTGCAAAGGAGTTTGAGATGAAGCACTTGGGCATCCTTCATGATTTCATGGGATTAGAAATTTGGCAGCGTAGTGGTGGACTGTTTGTTTCTCAGGGTAAGTATGCCCGGGAGATACTGGAGAAGTTCAACATGCATGGCTACAAGCCTGTTGATACTCCTGTTCTTAGTGGTTGGAGGAAGGAGGATGCTACTTCGGCGGAGGTAGTGGATGCCACTGTTTATCGACAGTTGATGGGGTCGCTTATGTATCTGGTCAATTCATGACCTGACATATGCTATGTTGTTAACCAGCTTTCACAAGCTATGGTTAAGCCAGCCAAGCTCTTCCAGAAGGCAAGCAAGCATGTATTGAGATATCTCAGAGGCACATCGGGATATGGATTATGGTACAGACAGTCGGATGAGGTGAAGTTGTGTGGCTTCACGGATGCAGATTGGGCAGGGAGCCCAATGGACAGAAAGAGCACATATGGAGGGATTTTCAGTATCGGGTCGACAACAGTTTCTTGGTACAGAAGGAAGAAGAGATCCGTGGCACTTATTTCAGCAGAGGCTGAGTATATGGCAGCGATTTTGGCTGTGTGCGAGCCTATATGGATGAGGAAGATCCTGGTCGGGTTTTTCGGTTCACACTTAGAGCCTACTCTGATTTATTGTGATAATCATACTTGCATCAAACTCTCGGTTAATATAGTATTTCATGATAGATCTAAACACATTGACATCCAGTATCATCATATCAGAGATTGTGTGCAGCGGAAGGTCATGTTACTTTCATATATTCCCACGGAGGATAAAGATGCTAATATCTTGACGAAGGCGATCATTAGGAGAAAATTTGAATACCACAGGGGCATGATAGGGGTTGCAGATAATCCTTATCTTGTTGAGAGGGAGTGTTGAGATTGCAACAAGATGATGAGCTTAGTGGAAAGGAGTCGCCTTCGCTAAGTGGGTCCGCAAGCTATTTTTGGCGCAAAGTCTATTTTTAGACTATGTCTATTTTTAGACATATGGATCATGTTCTATGAGTTGCAGGATGCTATTTGTGGATGGTTGGTCAAGTTGGAAAAAATAGATGGACTTCTATTTTTAGACATATTGGGCGGAATCTGTTTTTAGATTTCCAGTCTAAAAATAGATATGTCGAATATTATTAGCTCTTAATAATATTTGGACTATAAACATTATCTTATTCTCTTGGAGCACTTCAGTTAAGTGCACAGATGTGGCACGGGAACTGACAGAAGGAATTACGCTATTCCTGAGGGTTATGTGGAGCTATTTCATGAATACTTCAGTTAGAACTCATGTGACAGAGTTTGGTGGAGTTGATTGAGGAAGTTAGTGGAGTTGTATTCAGTTTAACTAATCTAAACATAGTTGAGCTATTTGTATCCAGTTTAACTAATTGATACAATTAGTGAGAGTGGTGTGAATTAATTGTTAATTAATTCACTAATTATAAACTCATTAATCAACTAAAGAATACATCAGTTAACTTCAGTGCATGGACAGTTTCAGTGGAGACCAGTGCAGAAATAGGTGAAAGAGCAGGTTAACTATCAGTTGTGACTATACTGTTGCTATTTGCAACACACAGATAGGTGGAGAAGCCCATGAGGATTGCGCAGTACAAGCCAGGTGGTTTATTTATTTAATGAAGCCATCCCATAGCATTGATAATGCAATAGAGGCTGGCTATCAAGTGGCAAAAGATTGGAGCATGTGTTTTGCTAGATCTAGCTTGATAGTGTGTAGCAATTGAGGGTGTGCATGAGAGCTTGTGAGGAGCTTTGTAATATGATTGTTACATGATCTCCATGACATATAATATACAGATAGTTGGGGTTTTCAGCTTTAAGCTTTCCCATTAAATATTGTGTTCATATGTGTGATTGTTTGTGGTTTTAATGTGTGCATGCAATTGATTTTATTTCTGCATGTAATGATCAATGGTAGAAGAGATTATGTATTATGCATGAAGCTAAAATAGTGTGTGATCAAGAGAATCTCGGTGAATAATATATCAATTATTCAAATTTCTATAGAGAGAGGTTATATTATTGTTTTATTTATATTTATTCTAACATGTTTTTTAACTTGTTTTTATTAAATTGTGTAATGAAATTGTCTAATTATTATTGTGTACTTTTATATATTTTGCAGACATTGGCTCTTTTGATGGCGATGAGATGCTCAATCCACCACATGATCCAGGTGTTGATCCTGATGATTATGATCAGGAGATGGCTTATGCACTGGAGGACGATGCTGGTGGTGCAACAGAGAGACATGCTGATCATGTGCCTCATGGTGAACCAGTACTGCCTTTTGCTAGGCGTGGCTGACCTGAGACCAGATACCGGATGGAGTTGGGCAGGCAACTCTGTGGATTGATTTCAGATGTAGGCATTAGGCCCACTCATTACAGAGATATACAGGGTGATGATAGACTGTTACGGATGTGGAGAGGCATGCCACGTGACATGTACGTCCTGATGGACAGTCGGCCAGCAGCGACTCAGATGCATCTCGTGATCGTTCACCTCGCGGCGTGCCTGATGAGCAGCATGAGGCTCCACTGCCAGCATCTGACACTAGTCATCATGGAGATGAGGCTGGACCATCGGCCATGTCCAGTCAGCAGCATGTAGCATCCATCATGAGTACTAGTCACAATCATCATGAGCAGGCTAGACAATTGACCGCCAAGGTTACAATACTATTGACTGACCAGGCCGCCTCCACTACTACTGCGCCTCATATTGATCATGTTGTACTACCACTAGCGGATGCATCCATCAGTACTAGTGATCATCATGATCATGAACAGCCTAGTCGACCATCGATTGTCGAGGCTACACCTAGCTTTACTGAGCAGGCCGCATCCACTTCTACTAGTGTTATTGATCATGTTGTTATACTACCACCAGCCCCTGATCCATGACATGATTTATATTACAGTTGTATATTTTTAACATTACTCAGTTATATATATATATATATATATATATGGTCCATGTATTTTATGTTCATGTTGCAGTTGTACTTAATTTTCATGTTGATGATCATCATGATGTAGCGCATATTGTTAGTCATGTTAGATATGTTCATCTAATGTTTAGCTTGCATATAGATGTGTATATGTGATAGGCGCATGAGTTATTTGACATTATATTGAGATGTATATTTGATGTTTGTGTTGTGATGATGTTAATATATAATGTTAATTTGATGTTAATTGAATGTGTTTATTAGTCGAATATGATATTTGTACGATGGTTATCATGATCGTGATGATGTTTATTAATTAATTTAATATTATTAAATGACCATGATATTTATTAAATATTATGTCATGAATGTAATTGTAATTTAAATTTTAATTCTATGTAAAATTGTAAAATTGTATTTGTATTTGTACTAATTGTAATTTTAAGTGTAATTATATGTAAAATATTTATTAATGTAAAATTTTAATTGTAATTGTAATATTTAATTTATTCTGAAATGATTGTAATTGTATATATGAAAAATTGTAAAATTCTAATTCTAATTCTAATTGTATGTAAATTTCACAAATTGTAATTGTATGTAAATTTCACAAATTGTAATTGTATTTGTAATTGTAATTTTAATTGAATTGTATGTAAAATATTTGTAAAATTGTAATTGTAATTGTAAATGTAATTCTATGTAAAATTGTAAATGTAATTGTATTTGTAACTGTAATTTTAATTGAATTGTTTGTAAAATATTTGTAAAATTGTAATTGTAATTGTAAATGTAATTATATGTAAAATTGTAAATGTAATTGTATGTAAAATTAAAATTCTAATTCTAATTCTAATCGTAATTCATGTATGTGAAATTAATTTAAAATTGTAATTGCAATTTTAATTCTAATTCTAATTCTAATTTTAATTAATGTAATTGTTTCCGGATGCTGATGCTATGGAGGCCTGACGGGACATCTGTCCCCAGCCACATCCCGAGGAGGCTCGCATGGGGTGGCCATATGCCCCCCTGCGGCTCCATTAAACGCTCCATTATTCTGCCAGTCCCTCATGCATTTACTCACTCACGCCGTCGATTACTAATTCATCTCCTGCTCTGCTGGTTCACTATGGATTTCGCTTGGGAAGACTCGAATTGTTCCTGCACTGATTGCATCCACCTTTTGCATCCTTTAAGAAGCGCATGCCCCGCAGCCTGTGCTGAGCCAAGCGCTCGCACTCAAACAGGGCGTTTCTGCTCTCTTTATAGCTACTTGGAGACCACTCCCGGTTCGCATTTCACCCAAAGTTTTCACTGCTGCTCCAATTCCCGTTTGTCTTTTTTTGTGACGATCTTTGCAGGATCCCTCCGACCTCTCTCAGCTCCTTGTGTCACAAGCAATATCATAGCTTTTCTTTCACCATGCCCAGGCTGCGACACCAGATGCGTTGTCGCTGGGGGGAAATTCATGGTCACCCTGCTCGCTCTCGTCCCTCCACGAGCTCTGATGTCGAAACATCTACTGAGAATGATGAATTCAGGCACTCTCCTGTCACTCGTAGCAACAGAGGACACAACAGACATCTTGATTTCGCCCCTGCTAGTCAGTCCTTTCCATATCCTTCAGATGATCAGACCATCTATGTTTCCCCTGCCCTGCTTGTTTCAGATAATCCCTCCCTTCGCCAATCCTCGCAGAGGGCTGAGCTCAGCTTTAATTTTTCCTTCAACCAGCCTTATATCACTGTCTTTGTGACAGTCACTCTGAGAGAAGAAGTGTCCCGCGGCCCTACTCCCATGTCTGGTCCTAACCCCCCTACCATGAGTCTCAGCCATGCGCTAACTGCGAATGCTCCAGAAAGACCGATCATGACCCCTGGCTCAGCACCTCCAGATTTGGGTATACAACCAGTGCAGGCGGACGCGGATATCAAGCGCAAGGATGGCGATCAGAAAGGTGACGTTGAAAAACCAGACTCCATGTGCAAGGATGGCGAACAGGGAGGTGACGTTGAAGAACAAGAAAACGAGTATGAATGTCGTGTAGTGGAGGAGCCGCCTTCTCCAACTCCCGAGCAGTAATCCCCTTCAGTCCTGGTTCAATATGATACACTTGTTTTACTGTTTTGCAATTTTCTCTGTTTGTTACTGGCTTTCCACAGCAGCAGCAGCTCCCAGTTACTCTTGTCCTTTTTGTTTTCTTATAATGTATGTAATGAACAATGCACCGGTTTCCCTCTCAAGGGCGATGAATATACTCGTAAAAGAACTGGTTTCCCACACTGGGCAGTTCGATATTGTGTTAAAGCATGGACATCAAGCCTAGTCTTCAGGCTTCCATAGCTGAACTGAGGCAGTTTTGTAACACTATGTTTTCATAATAGAATTAGCTTAACTTAGAAAAAAAAAAATTAATGTAATTGTATGTAAAATTTTAATTTGTAAAATTTTAATTCTATTAATGCGAAAATTTTAATTGTATTAATGTGAAATGATTTTATTAAAATATTTAAATTTGTAAATTTGCAAATAATTTTAAAATAAAAAATCTAGAAAAATACGAATTTTTGTAACATAAAGTTTAGAAAATAATGAAAATAAATTCATGTACTTTATAATTATCATTATTTTATTATGATCTTACATACAAAAAAAAAAAGACTTTAAAAAGTCTGGTGCGCTTATCATCCTAACAGGCCCTGGTGCGTCATATTAATACAACGCACTGGTGCGTCACATTTATGCGCACCGAAAACGAATAAACACAAATAAAAAAAATGCAACTCTATTTTGTTTAAGTTAAAAAAAGCGGCAATTTGAAAAATCGATGGCAAAATATTTTCGAAAATCTAATTTGATAAAATAATTCTTTAAATACTAAACACTTTTCATTATTTCACTATTTTTGCTAAAAAATTTCAGTTAGATTTTTGTAGGAGACAGACTTGGAGCAAGAGAGCATGAGGGCACTGTGGATGGCGAAATACGTTCGAACAGAAGTATTCGGACAATCAAAAACCAAAACTCTTGTAATTCAAGCCCTTTATCATATAATTTCAAACCATTTCATGATTAAATTTAATTCTTTTTTTACTTTTTTCTGTAGTTTTTTATTTTTTCCTGCAGTTCTATCCATTTTTAC
Organism: Pinus albicaulis; assembly: GCA_034641835.2. Classification (NCBI taxonomy): domain Eukaryota; kingdom Viridiplantae; phylum Streptophyta; class Pinopsida; order Pinales; family Pinaceae; genus Pinus; species Pinus albicaulis. The sequence continues at coordinate 365,256,136 of CM076574.1, read as the reverse complement.
CCTGAACCCTCCATTTTTTTTTCCCTTTATTCTCCCTATTTCTATGATTTCATAATTAGGGTTTTTCATTCTAGTTTGACGTCCAACCCACGGGAAGACTTTCATAGTCAGATCCCAATCAATTCAGCCATTGCGTGAATTTTTAAAAAAATGGATTTTTCTTTATCAGTGCGCCCTGCGTATGGCACTGCACCGGTGCTCTGTGTTATTATAGCGCACTGCACAAGTTTTGTGTCGTAAAAAATTGAAAACATTTTTTTAAATCCATGCGCCAAATCTGAAATAGGGCACCAGTGCTCTCTTTAACTAAGAAAGAACTGTACAGTGTATTACACCGTTTTTGTGGTGCGTTTATAATACACCATGCACCATTAGGTCTATTACACTATTTTTGTGGTGCGTTTATAATATCAAATGCACCGTATGGTGTATTATACTATTTTGTGATGCATTGTTAATATATCCATGCACCGACGGCGGTGCAGATTTCATGAAAGGCGCACCGGTGTCTCGAGATTTATTTTCTACCTCAAAAGTTGAGAATTTATTTATAAATATATTAATGAATGATATTCTGCAAGTTTCGGATTGATAAATAAATGACTGAGAAGAGATCGAGTAACAAAAATACTGTTAACACATCAAGAAAAGAAAAAAAAACAAGTTCTTTGTAAATTCTTTATAACAAATATTATTTTTGAACTATATGTAACTTTAACTGATATGTATTTTTTACTGTGTATCATGTAGAGCCACAAAATGACGAATCTCGATATGATTATTTCTTATCTACGACCAGAAGAGCATAAAAGTTTAATGGAAAAATTGCAAAAAGATGAATCAGGTGAATGAAACAATACTATCGATCCAATATGAGTTTCTTTTTTTAATTATCATTAATAATACACTTAAAATTATTCGATAACACGTGTCAAAAAATCTACTAATTCACATCTGTTTAATGTTCTAGAGGGACCAAGAACTTAGAAAAGGAATGTTGTTCTAAGAAAAGAAAAAAATTAGAACTTGCAAATGAAAATGAATTGCTCCTTGGCTCTATTGGAGTGGTACTGGAAGTTAACGAAAGGGGGAAAAAATTACAAAAGTTTGAGGGATCTACTGGAAAGAATACAACAACGTGCTTCAAATGTAATATGTAATCATTGAATTTTTCGATCATTAGGTACAATAAATAAAGAATTTAACATTAAATATTAATTTTCAAGAATTTTCTTGTAGAAAAGAAAAGAAAATGGAACCCATTCAGCACATAAAATAGGATGACAAGTAAGAAAATGGTTGATCTCTAAGTTTGTGAGTAATTGTTACTTCCTTATAACAACTTAACTAGATTTCATTTTTGCATTTTTTAAGTTGTTTTAAAAAAATCATTATTGAATGCCTTCAAACAGGTGCTAACATACAAAGAAGAACAATCAGATGAATTGATTGAAATTGGGTTAAATATGGGTTCTGAGTATATGTTGGCATATCATAATTTAATTGTGGAATTTGTAAGCATCTATCGATATTGTTTTAATTAGCTCTGTCTATAATTAATAGAACAAAAACATCTTTTATATTAAATATATGATTTGTTATGGGGTATAAAACTTGCAGGAAACAAAGTATGGAACTGCGTCAACAGATGAAATTTTGAAAGGTGGCATTGTACATGGTTTTGAAAGAATGTGTATAGTTTATGAGTCAATTGTTGCTATGGTATGTCATTTTTATTTTCGATTTACATTGATGTATATTATTTAATATTGGAATTTTGATTATTCTCACCAATGTATATACACTCATTTCAATTTATTTTTATGTGTGTAGATGGAAAGTGAAGAAGAAGAAAAAAATCAATGCCATGAACATAACATTCCTGAAAATAACCCAAGTCATGGAAGTAGCTCTAGCAGTGACAACAGTTCAAGCGAAGAATGATGGTCACTATGTAATTTGGATATCAAATCAAGGCGTTTTATTTTTTGAAATATGTCTGTGAAATCAGACATTTTGTTTAATGTAATGAACATAGTGTCCCAATTGAAAGACAAAGGGATATGAATAATTGTCCCATTTTGTATGATAAAGACTATCTTATATATATATATATATATATATAATCATAAAATATGTTTTAATTTATTCTATTGCGTTCTCCATTGTCGTTCTCAAATGCACTAATAAAAATTTAATTCATATGAATATTGTTATAAGATTATATATATGTGTTGACTTTTGATGAATAATGAATTTAAAACAATCAAAATAATTGGACTATCAGAGGTGGATGTTTCGAAAAAAAACAAAATGAAAACCAGTGCGTTTATGTGTCTATACGCACTGGTGCGTTTATGATTCTATGGGAACCACACTAATACCGATTCGAGTTATAAATATCGGTGCGTTTGTGTGATACTGCGCATCGGGGCGTTTATGTATCTATAAGCACCGATAGATTTGTAGATGCCATGTGCACCGCACGAGTACCAATACCAATTATAAATCTCGGTTCCTTTCTATGATACGGAGCACCAATGCCTCATAAAGATACACGCACTTGTGCGCTTATACGACCTATGGTCACCGCCCAAATCTCAAGACCAATTAGAATGGACCCATGCGTTGTATCACCAACACTAGACCCGGTGCTATCATCTTCTTTAACAGCCTGGTGCATTCTCCTTCGACTGCCCTGGTGCGTTGTTTACTGATACACACCGGTGCGTTAAAACATGATAAGAGCACTAATGAAAAAACATCCGTAATAACCTCCGGCCGTCCATTTTGTTTAGTTATGTTGAATTTTCTTTAAAAGCTCTTCCAAATCCTCTGTTACTAGAAACAGATGTGGTAGCATATGTTTTTTTGACAATTTTGGCCAATTTTATAACACTAAAAACCTTCTTTATAACCTCTGCTAGAGGGTATTTTCCTTGTAGTGCTCAGGCCTTGTGAAAACTGTCTCATATGAGTGATCCACCCATAATCCAAAATTTCCACATGCATATCCACTCAATGATCAGGCGTGCCCATAAATATTTATGTAGAAAGATATTATGCAGTATTTCTTATCCAAAAAGATTGTGCCACATTGTTTTTCTAACAAGGAATTTTATGAATCTGATGGTGTCAAGGATACCCCAACCATGAAAATCTCATGGTCTGGAAATCTTGACCCATTTAACTAAATGATACTTACGATTACCTTGAGAACCAGACCATAGAAATCACACCATGATCAACTTTATTTTATATATTACTCACGCACTCAATGTAAATCAATGCATCTAGTAGGTATCTAGTTGTTTGAGGATCGATTGGACCAAGATAAGCCTACCACCAAGTGATAAGGCATGATGTGAGCAGTGAGTCAGTTTCTTATTGAATTTCTAGAGAAGTCAGGACCAATCCCGAAAGTGATAATTTTTTGGTCGGAGATGAAATCCCAAATATGTGAAACCTATAATTAGAGGTATGTGCATAACACCAAAGGTGCCTAAAATACTTCTGACCTCATCAGAGACCTCTGTGGAGAGAATAAGCACTGACTTGTTTCCATTAGAAACTAGGACTGAAGCCAATCCAAAGTGACGAAAAGGATGAAATAGAGTTTCCCACTAGAGAAGAGACAAAATTCCAAATGTTAAAATGTAATCTACAAAGAATAAGTGAGTCATTTATACCTCACGACCCATGTGAATACCACTGAAGGAGAAAAATTATTTTTCCCACACAATCTTTTCATTAATCCCATCCATGATTAAAATTAACAGTAGTGACGATAGTGAGAAACCTTGGTGTAACCTAAACCTTTCATGAAGAAATCAGTGGGGAGACCATTAATGAGGAAAACAGGGAAATATTTAGATGCACAAGCCATAATCCATTCAATAATATATGTTAAAATACCAATCTTCTATACATCCAAACAAAGAAAGGTCTAGTCTATGCAATCATATGTGTGTTGCATGTCTATCTTTATCACCAACACCTCCAATATTTTATTATGTATAGTATGGATGCATTCCTATGAAATCACAATCGCACAGTTTATGGATCTATTTGGATGTAAACCAAATATATTAGTAGTTATATGTTCGGATAGAACTACTTTAAACTGCCCCACGATCACTTTAGAAATTATCTTATAAGTCATGTTACAAAGAGAAATAGGTTAGAATTCTGAAAAATTGGTCGGATCATAAAATTTGTGTATAAGAGCTATAAAAGTTATTTTAATAGAGCCCAAAACATGACACCATTTTGAGACTCCTCCAACATCGTCAAGAGTTTTACATTCATAAGTTCAAATAAATATATAAATAGTTCCACTATCCAAACATCTAGACTTGGACAACAGTCCCTAGAGAAAGACTGTAAAATAACATGTAATTGATCTTTGGTAATAGGGCAATATATCTCTGCATTTTCATGTGAATCAAACATAACAATATAGTTCTCAACCCCTCACAACATATCATCCAACTAAACATTCATGTGGCCTTTGACCATCCCTTGAAAATAATGAAGAAGTTCACGACGAATTTCAATGTCTTAAGTGGCCATGGACCAGTCCGAACAATGAATATTTCATATCGCATTCTAGTTGTGTCTCTCATTAGAGAAATTACAGAGAAGTGTTCTCATCCCCTTCCAGAATCCATGTGCTTCAGATACCAAGTAGACGCTTGTATCTGTAGAATGTGTTTACGTCGGTTCTCCAAAAATTTGAGACGTTCCATGATGTGGGAGGGGGGAGATGTGGACGCAAGGTATGCCCCCCTATCATATATTTCCACCTGAATGGAATGAAGCTCCTACAATAATGATGCCTTTTTATCACGCTCCCATACTCAAACATGACTTTTGAGGAGAGTGAGCTTCTGAGATATCTTCCACTTGGGCGAAACACAAGCTAGATAAACAAAAAATTTACAGGTCTCAAATAAAAATTATTGAAAGGAGGAGTCTTGTAGCTAAGTCCAATTGAATATGAAAATTTATTATTAAAATTTTTTTTATTACAAATTATTCATATATATTAGTTACTTGTCTTTACAATTTAATTTAAACATTAATTTAATACTAAATCATAAATTATAGATCGTCCCAACTCCATTTTTCTCTAAAAAGGAAAGAATTCATGTTTAAAACTTGATGCCATTTGAGAGATAACATGAAATTTTTTGTTCCATATTCCAATGCCTTCACTGCCACACACAATTGCATTCAACTCTAAATCAATCATGTACAATTCCCATAAACATTGTAGGAGGCAATTGGTTGTGCAAAACAAGTTTATTTTATTTGACATCTAACTGAGTTGAAACTAAGTTTCTCCATATTAATTTGAACCAAACATTGCCAAACAAATAAAGTTATAAAGATTCATTACAACCAATAAGGTAGAGCATTCACCAAAAAGCAGAATTTTAGCATAGATTTCTCATTTTCACTTCTATTTTGTTATGAAGACTTTAATTCATCATCTCACATTGTGTCATACTCCAATTAGGTATATTTAAACTAAGCGGTAGGTACTAGCTACTACGTAGCACTTGTTAATAAAATACGCTTACAAGTTTTACAATTTTTTTTATTAAGGTAGGAGAGTCGATGTAAAAATGTTATAATATTATTAATTGAGTAGATTTTTTTGTTACAAATTTGTAATTACGATAAGAAACTAAATGTAAAAAAGGTGAGGGATTCTTTTTGGTAGTTCATATTATTATGTATTATTTGGAAATTAAAGCACAAAAGTTGGGAACTAAATAATAAAATTTGGGTGTTCAATACTATATATATATAGGAGTACTTTTGCATATGTCATGAATGGTAACCTGGGTAAACCATTGGCTTGATTATGGAGACCTACCCCGAGCGAGTCGAAAATAGTCAAAACTATGATCATCCATAAGTAGCAACAATATTAAAGAATTTCACTTCTATCTCTAAGCCACTTAAACTAACTATTAAACATATATAGAAAGTTATATATATATATAGAATGAGAGATAACATCTTATTTATTGGTCTAACATATTGTCGAAACATAATAAATAAGTAACACTATTTTAAATAGGGTTATAATTAAATTGAACATATAATGTTTTAAAATTATTGGAAAAATAAGATATCCAAAATTTGAAAATGTATTTGATAAATTTACGGATTACTAAAAAGGAATGGTCTTGTTAGAATGGAAACCAAGATCACTTCTAAAACATTATTGGAAAAATGAGATATCCAAAATTTGAAAATGTATTTGATAAATTTACGGATTACTAAAAAGGAATGGTCTTGCTAGAATGGAAACCAAGATCACTCCTATCTATTAGTTTAGTGGACTCATAAAAAATATATTAAGGATATGAATAAAGCTAGTGCAAACTAATCACGAAAGCTGGAATGAAAGCGAGTGCAAGCTAATCATGAAAGATTTTGGTTAAACTTGTAGAGAACATAGCTAACAAGCACATCAATGGGGATGCCAGTACTGTTATCTCGAGTGTTAGCACTAAACTCAAAAGCTAAAACTCAACCTTACTTATTATGAGCCATTTCGAGAGGCAAAGAGGAACCGAACTCCATTTTCAAACCTAGTCTAAGTATACTCTCATCTCCATTCACGTCACCTCCTTTCGAGTGAAACAATGTGCCACCAAGATATTATTGTTCCAATAATGCTCCAAGTATTTTGTTTCTCCAATGTGATTGGTACTAGTATATGGAAGAACCTTAGATTCCTTGGCCTCAGCCTCCTTAGGAAGAGATCGAATCTAATAACTCCACATTCCTTTAGACCGTATGGGAGACCACTCGATGGAAGGTCTGAGCGGCATCTTTCGCTTCAGATTCAACACAAGTTCGATGAATATGAGGGAAACCCCATAAATCAAAGGGTAACATATTCTGCTTCAAAGATAATGGATAATAGTTATTTATTTTTTTGTACTTTCAAATATACTATTCCATTGTATGATTTTTTATTTTTCTAAGCTTACGCTTAGAAAGAATTTAAACCGATGACCTATCACAAAGAAAGCTTCAACAATGTATCCACTATGCTTAATCAAAACTCCCATGAACCATAAGAAAATCCTATGGCTTAATCCAAAGTTCCATGAACCCTTAAAATAAAAATACCCTATGAATGCTAAAACAAAATATTGAGTAATATGTGTAAAATTAAGACAATTAAAATGATTTTTTTATTAATCCTCTAAAAAAAAATTTATATTAATTCTTCAAAATCTCAATCTTATTTGAATATTGAATTATTATATTAATATTCAATATCATATCTATTATGAATATCATATTTAATAGAATAATATCATATATATCAAATTATTATTATTATTATTTGATAATATATCTATTTTTATATTCATCATCGAATGATGTTTATGAGGGTCATTTAATTTATGTTTTTTAGATTTTTTCACGGTTATGAAAATGTGAGAGGTGGAGATGATTTTTTTTTTTTTGGTCAACATACATAAACATATAGGTTAGAAAGAAACATATGTAATTATGTAATATTGTTATGCATAATGTGTAGTTTACTTGATTTGATTTGAGTGGAGTTTAGTTTCCACTACATCATAAATTCAAATTTCATAAAAAGAAAATGAGAATCTACATAATTTTTGGAAACATTATGCAATTACAATTAACATGAAATTTTTAGATGCTACTTAACTTCAACCTAAGTTTAAAAAATAATAATAAATCACTAGTTATAATATTTTATTTATTGAATAAATAATATAGTATTTAATGAAAAGGAAAAAATATGTGTTAACCACTCATCTAATGTATAATATATAGTTTCTTTTTATCCATACACTAGGATTATACCATATCAATAATCTTGTTTTCTTTAAATTAATGATTTAATATTTTTATGGAATATTAAAAAAAAATTATGTTTACTTTTATGTTTTTATTGAAGTTATTTGAGATGGGTAAAGTTAAAAAAAAAAAAGTAAATTGAGGTTTTCTAGAGAAGGTATGAGAGTTCACATCATCGGGATTTGGTCTTGTCGACGTTTCGAACTAAACAATGTAGTTCGTCTTCAGGACAAGGTGAAAATTTCCAGGAATCTTATAAAATAAATAGTATGGATGCATCATTACGTGGAATTAGTCGTTAAAACTAGACGTTGAAGTAGTCATTTAAAAACTAGTCGTTAATGAATTAGTTAATTAATTATTTTTAAAAAATCATTAATTAACACATTTTAATTAATATTATAATAAAATATTAGAATTAAAAAGTGAATGAAAGAGAATATAAAATCTTAAATCTAATGATAAAAATTTTATAATTATAAAGAGTTTATTAATAAATATTATTTATATTATTCAAATAATAAAATAAATAGAAAATATATAATATAATTATACAAAAATTATATAATATAATTACAAAGATAATAAAAACCGAGGAAAGAAAAATGAAAAGACCAAAAATAAAAAGGGGGGTTAAAGGAAAATAATCAAAGACCACAGAGTAAAATGGAAAAAGGAATAAAGAAGGGAAATAAAACCCTAAAAATATCAATAGAAAAAGAGACCTAGCTCAAGGGGAAATCATCTATATAGTGCTTGAATCCTATGGATAAATCTGCTCTTTTGCTATGGATAAATACAATTAAACCACTATACATGATGGTGGAATATGCATTCTTGGACTTAGTTTTTCTTTGCATTTTCGAGTAAGGAAATTATTGTATACACAACAAGTTAATTTTCCTCTGGTAGAAATTAGACTTCCAATTCCTCAAACATTTTCATCCTTAGGTAGTTATGGGTTCTTGTAGTAATTAGGTTGAATGTTAATGCTTCTTTCTAGTGAGAATTATTTTTCCATCATTTCTTCTTCCATTAAATAAATATTTGGTTAGCTTTTAGGTAAGAACCCTAGACTCATCTCCCAATGATATTTTTTTTATTTTCAAGGTTCAAAAATGAGTTCAACATCGTTCAATTTTAGCAAGCTAAAAATTTATTCATTCATGAAAACCCTGCTTCTGCAAGTTTTTAATTCTAATTTTCTTTATGGAAAGAGGGCTTTCCTTCCTTTCTAGATTAGTTTCTAACATATAATCACAATTTTGAACCAGGTATGAGGACTTCATTATCATGATATTCAAACAGGTAGAAACCCTTGTTTTATTAGTCACTATCTTATTACAATGTTCATAATAACTTTTGTGAAACCATTGTCATATTTCCTAACTCATTTAAGCACATAGTTTGTAAGTTTGATGTGAATAAGGGTATATCATTTGGAAATACATATTAATTAATTGAGATTCATATTCTTTTCCAGTAATGTTTTCAAACCAGATAAAAAAACAGAAGAAAATATAGATAAATTACTTGAGAATTAGCCTCTTCGAGGGGGAAACCTCTTTTACACCACATAAATGAAAAATTATTGGATGATTCAAATGAAAATACCTCCTTGGTATATATACGAGTTTTAGGGGTCACAAGATAATAAAAGCCTACAAAACAATAATAATGTAAATGCACAATAATAACAGTAGTGGGCTTCTGTAGGGCACAACAATAACAATATGGAGGCTACATTGGCACAACACTAACAATAATGGAGTTGCAATAATAATACAACAAGGGAGGTACACTAGTATTATAAGGACCTAATAGGCCCATCTCATTCAAAAAAGTGTTTTCCTCAATTCTTGAGTAGTTCTAGATGCTTCTATATAAAATTTCCATCCTCCCATGTGGAATATTCAACGGGTATGTTCTTCCACTTAATGACATACTCTGAAATTAATCAATTTCATAGTTGTTGGGTTCTTGCATCCATGATTTTTTCAAGCTCCAATATAATTTTCAATTCATTGTTAAGTTTTGGCAATGTTATTTCAAATGGAAGCTTGTCACTAATAAAAATAGCTGTACTTGAAAATATGCAGACAAATTCAATTTGTATGCCTTAGCACCAATATTTGGAAACAACTTGTAATGACCATAGTACTTCAGTAATAATTCGTTATCATTTTAACTTGCTTGAGGTGAATTTTTTTATATGGTTGTAGTTGTAAAAGTACCCAGTTTCCTATGCCAAAACTTCTTTCTCTGGGATGATGTTCTACCTGTTGTTTCATTCAATTATGCGTGAGAGTGAGATTATTCTTTAAGATATGGAGAACTTGTTCTTGATTCTCGATGTGATCTTCCACTGCATGAACCTTAAAATTTTCTCTTAAATATTATCTCATAGGTGATGGATGCTATGCATAAAGTACCATAAATGGGGTCATTTTTGTTGTAGTATGGAAGGAAGGGTTATAAAAACATTTAGCAATAGGTATTTACTTAACCGTTTGTGTTTTTTTATCATATACAAAGCAACGAAGATATATTTCAAAAAAAATCTTCACTATATTTGTTTTCCCATCAAATGTGGGTGACAAGATGAGCTATGAGATAATTGAGCACCAAGACAGTAAAATAATCTCACCCAAAAATTTCCAGTGAAAATGGGATCTATGTCACTTATAATAATATTTGGGTTTCTATGTAACTTTTTAATTGTTTCCATAAATTCAGTACCAATTATATTGGCTTTAAAAGGATGACATGATGCACATACTTGGTAATTCTATCAATTACCACCATGATGACATTATTTCCTTTGGAATTTTCTAAACCTATGATAAAATCCATTTAGACCTCCTCCCAATGCTGACTTGTAATGGCTAAATTTTATATCAAACTTGGGGTCTTAATTATTTCAACTTTATTCCACTGGAAAGCCAAATATTTTTCCACAAAAAGCTGAATATCATATTTAACGCCATCCCAAAAAAAAATTAGTCTTGACCCAGTTGTGTGTATTTAAATATCCTAAGTGCCATCCGAAAGGAAAGGTGTTAAATTCCAAAAGAATATTTTCTTTGAGTTAGAAATTCTTACATAGATATAAGTTATCTTTGTACCATAAAGAGTCATTTCCAGATAAATGTATCACATGTACTAGGATGTTTCTATAGCTTTTGAATGAGTGTCCACACCTCTTTCTCATTATTCCATTCCTCCCTTGCTACAGTTATCCAGTGAATTTGGATAAAATAAATATAGAGAGATTCTTCAACATCCTCATCCCTTCTTGACACTGCATCGACAACGACATTCTTCTTTCCTTTTTTTAGATGATTTCAAATTCATAGCCCAACATATTAGTGACCCATTTTTTTTGCTCTTTTAAATATAATATTAGTCACAAAAAGTATTTAAGACCATCATGATGCATTGTTACCTTAAATTTTCTTCCCATTAGTTAAGGATGTCATTGCTTAAGGGCATGTAGTATTTCTAACATTTCCTTCTCGTATGTAGGCTTTTCTAAAAACTTTCCTTTCATTGGAGAAGTTTCAAAAGCATTGGGCCTTCTTTCTTTCATTAAAAAAAACAACAATTCAATTTCCCGAAGCATCACATTCCACCATAAAGCTTTTTGTGAACTCTAGAGTAGCTAAAACCAGATCTTGTCATATTTCCTCTTCAAGATGTTCAAAGGACTTAGTTGCTTCTAGGGTAAAAAGAACATCTTTCTTTATTAATGTTGTTAAAGATGTTACTATTTTCCCATAATTCTTAGTAAACTTGCAATAATACCTTGTCAACCTGAGAAATCCTCGAAGATGCTTTTGGGTTGTGGGAATTTTCCATTCCTTGAAGGATTTAATTTTGTTAGGATCTACCTTATCACCCTCATAAGATACAATATGACCCAAATATTCGATCTCCTATACACCAAAGAAACATTTGGAGTTTTTTTAGACAATTGTTTCTCCTCCAATAGGTTAAGCACCTTGTCAACATGTTGAACATGATCCTTCCAAGACTTGTTCTAGATTAGTATATCATCAAAAAATACTAACAATAATTTTGTAAGGAAATGTTTGAAAATGGAATTCATCAAACCTTGAAATGTGGAAGGTGCATCAATAAGACCAAAATAAATGACCATAAATTCATAATGACCTTCGTGATTCATGAATGTTGTTTTCGGATTGTCTTCAGTCTTCATTCTAATTTTATGATATCCTAAATGAAGATCAAACTTGGTGAAGTAAATTTCTCAATTTAATTCATCTAATAATTCATTAATGATATGAATGGTAAATTTAACTTTAATAGTGATCTTGTTTAGCTCCGTGTAATATAGACACATATATCATGAACCGTCCTTCTTGTGTGCCAATACTACTGGAACAGAGAAATAAATTTGGCTAGGTTGAATTATACCTACCTCTACTATTTCTACAACCATACATTCAATTTCACTCTTTTGGGAATAGGGACATTCGTAAGGTCTGATGCTTGGAGGAACACTTCCCGAAATCAAGTGAAGAGTATGACAATGATCAAAAATAGGTGGGAGGTCTTTGAGGGTCTCAAATACCTTCGAATTATTTTCCAAGATTCTTTGGATATTTGGAGAAACATACGATTTCGATGTTTGAACATCTAGTGAGAATAATTACACAATGATGCCTCATTGTTGTTTCTTCAAGAATATTTTCATTTCATTAGAGATTATTATCTTCCCTGATTTCTTTGTGATTCTCGTTAATTCAATTTCCTTTCCTTCCCAAGAAAATTTCTTGAAATGTTAATGAAAATTGAAATCTATCGTTCCCAAATATTGTAACCATTCGAATCCTAATCCAATATCAACAACACGCATCAGAATGGAAAGCATTGGACTATTCAATAGATATTCCCCCATGCTTAGATTGATATTATAACACTTCCCTGAGTAATTTATATTTCCTCCATTTGCAACCATCATTTGACACTCCATTGCTAGATATAGAAAGAAATTGCATTCGTTGACTATCCTATAATGAATAAAATTATGGGTAATATGTGAATCGATCAACACTATTACCTTTTTTTCTTGATATATCCTTCTATTGTGAGAGTTTGAGAAGTGGTAATTCTTTCTAATTCAGTCGAATATATGATCAAATTAATTTCTTATTTCTCAGGGGTTGGTTCCTCGTGTATATCCTCTTCTTTTGGGGTTTTATTGGTCCTTTCATTCCTCCTCTTCACAATCTATGTAAAGTAATTTATTCTCAGCACAATGATGACCCTTAGTGTATTTTCTATCATATCTGTAACAAATGTCTTTTTCTCTTTTTTCCTCTTATTTGTGTGGTATCAAACTTGTAGGTTATGGGAGGCTACGAATAGTAACACTTCCTCTTTATAGTTGTGACTGATAGACTTCCTTGGTGCAATAATTTTTCTATAAATTTTTCTTGCCACCTTGAATGCCTTCTCGAATGAATAAGCTTTCCAAAGGTGAACATCATGTTGGATGCTATCCTTTAATTTCCCTATGGAGACATCAATCATATGATCCTATTGAATATCATTTAACTTGATATTTAATCTTTGGAAGTCCTGAATGTGCTCTGTCATTGAACCCTTTTGTTTGAGGTTTATCAATTGGCTAAAGAATGTATCATTCTTTGTATCCTCATAATGTGCCACCAATTCTTTTACAAAATTGTTCCAAGTGACAGCTAATTTGTGAGAAAATATCCATTGATACCACAAAAACTAATTTTTATCTAAATATAAAGATGCAATGCATACCATTTGTGTGTGTGCCAAATCATGTAGATCAAGGAATCACTCCATCGGTAGTATCCATGTTACCAGATCCTTTCCATAAAAGTTGTTCATATCTATATTTGGAATGTGGTTCATATTAAACCCAATATTGGAGTCTCTAAAATCATTATTGATATTCATTTTTTCATCACCATGATTTTCATGGATTAACTTGTCACCATTGGGAATCCTATCTTGCAACAAATTTGCTAACCCTTCCAAATTAATATTCATCACGTCTATTATCACTAAGTTGGTACTGATGGGCTGCTCCAACAAACAACCTAGAGTAACTCTTTCAAACCAGCATTTGACTGAACACCAGCCTCTTCAACCTGAGAGGGGTCTCTCAAAATAACTATGATTTCTTCAATTATGATTCAATCAGATGGAAAACTCTGTGATATTGTCTTGAATGTGTTTGATTTTAGATGAAAAATGTACAACGTTTACCACTATTGGGTGTATGGAGTCAGTGTTAGGAAATTAAATGACAATGGCTCTCCTTGTGGAAACTGAGGCAAGTAATGTTTCAATGAAAGGACAACACACAAAGAAATATTCAATGGATTAATGTTGAAAGGAATTCATAGCATGACGAACATGAATTCTAAGTAATTAAATAACAAGATATTTAAAGCAAAATATTAAGATACATATGACATATGCTGATTGAAAAACCAAAATAATCTCAGGTGAAGAAGAAAAACACAGTCACTGTTTATTACTAATTATCGAAACTTTACGAAAGTGGCAGTGTCTAATAAAATTATCCAACACTGTATTATTCGAGGTACTACCTATATGTTTTAGTGATTTACGTTGGATCTTCTGACATGGCTAGATCATCGAACCATTTGTTTTGACACATCGTTTAACAATAAACTAGATACCTGGAAATAAAAAAGACACCTAATGACTTGAGACTTAGAGGCCTATTAGGATTATATTTCTTATCTATTACATTCACTAACTATAGAAATGGATGAATACATCAATAATAGGCAAGTGAGTGAGTGGCACTAATCATAACCAAGAAATAAATACCCCCACTAGATTTAGAAACCAATCAACCCTACTTTTAAGGAAAATATTATCATGATATTTGATCATTGTCTTCATGCTGAGCTGGAGCAAAAGACAACTTTTTCGAGGAGAAAATATATGTTGGAGTGTTCCACTGATAATATTTAATGCCTCCACGTGGTTGGTTGACCTTCAATACACCTTCAAAATATCAAAATGCTACCAAATGCTCTTGGCTGCAAAAACATAGTAAAATAGGCAGTTTTGTAGCGCGATTTTGTAGAAACTCCACTTCACATATCTATGCCAATTTTCAACCTTATTCTATGATTTGGATGCGTTTTTTATACAAAATTAAATAAATACAGATTTACTCCATCTTTGATTTTGCCCAAAACTGCCATTTTTGACAAAAAGTCACCTACAAGGATTTCATAGCTAAATCTGGGCTTCAAGCCTTTTTTAATGTCCTTTGCCTTCTTACTTGTCATGACACCCTTTGCAAGTTGCAACCTAGTAAGTGGTTTCCTTGGCTGAAATAAGAAACCTTCATCTTCTCCTGCAAAATCAAGATTTTTAACAGTCTTACCTTTCCTTTTCTTCTTGTCACCTTCAATGTCTTTAGCTCTAACTACTGGAGTCTCCTCAATATATATAGCTTGAATGATGTCTTCAAGGTTTCCTTTTCCACTTGTTTGACTTCTGGTTATCCTCCTCTGCCCATGCTTACTGATATTTTGTTTGTTACTTGTAGGTGAAGGCTGTGGGATTTCTTCCTCTTGTATAGTTTTGTTTCAAAATCCATTGGCTCTAGGATAGGCTCTACCTCTTCTTCATTTACACCTTTTGTCCCATTTGGAGATTTATCATTTTTATTTGATGGAGTATCTTTTGGCTTTGGGTTTTTCTTAGGTGTCATTGAATCAACTTCATAACCATTGAGGAAAACGAAAGTATCCCAATCATTGTTTAATTTCTTCACTTCCTCCAGCACTAAGAGTTTAATCAAACCATGGTGAAATATTGATGTCTCACTACTTCAACCCTAGCTTGAACCTTATCAAACATTTTCCCTAAGCTCCTGAACAAAAATAAAGGAAGATCAATAGACTACTTACCAGTGAAGTGCAATAGAATCCTGAAATGGTACAGGTAAACCAAATGAAATCTCCCCTCACAAGTAAAGTACTTTTGGATCACAAACAATAGTTTGGAATAATTCTCCTTCATATAAATCCTTGGAATCCCAGATGCAATGTCAACTCCAATGTGTTCTGGTTTAACAAATTCATCATAATTCTGTATCTTGAATTTAGTGGCTTTGAGTCACTCTTCACTCTCTCTATGTATCTCCGTGGCTTGAGAAATAATATCATGTGACACTGTAAAATTTAGTACCCCCACCTTTGAAGTTGTGCCTGTGAAATTTACTGCAAAATCCTTTGATATTTGACCATGAAAACCTTGGAGTTTCTGACAAAATTTTAGGCATCTGAAATTATTGAATGCTTCCACAAAACTGGGGTCTTCATTTGGTAGCTTGAGGTCCATGGGTTCGTTTTTCACACAAGAGCCTCCCTTGTTTGCTTTCTTCTTCATAGCCATTGTCTTTTATAACTACGCTGCCTCCTTGAACTTTGATACTTGCAAAGAAAAAAAACTGAACAGGTTGCATGTGGTGGGACTAAGATTCTCGGAGATGCTAATGGAGTGATGCATGCAAAAAGCAAACAAAAGATGACAGAGAGGTGCTTTGGGGATAATTTTTAAAGATGGAATTCTAAAGTGGAGAGCATGATGAAACATGTGGGAGTGAAAGATAATGATGAGGGTATTTATGCTTTTCAATGCTTGGGTGATTATGGTAACGAATTAGATGACCTCACATTTATCCCTAACCATTAGAAATTTCGCACCTCATCGTCCTCTGTTTTGATGCAGAAAATTATGATTTCGTAGCGAAAACAAATATAAACATGACAGATTCACTATGGACTGGTTAGGTTATTCCATAGAGAAATATTTCAATTTGCAGTTATATTCTCTGCAGAACTGTAAAAAAGAAGACATGCGACATTACTTTGATTTGAAACCATGCATGTGAACCTAAAGTGGAACTTGATAGATATGAATTAGATGACATGACTAATGGAGTGTTTTAGACTTGGGTAAAGAATTATTTCATTAATTCTTCATCAATTTCATGAACGAACCTATTGAGACAAAATGAAGCCTAAGTGAGTGACCCTATCAATCAAAATTAAAAATTTATGTGTGATAACAACATCCATGTCTACCTTAAAAACTCCCATTTCTGCTTTTTAACCATCCTTAAAGCCTTCCATGTTGCCTTTTATTTTTTCTTCTAAAACATCCATATTAGTATCCAGTTCAGTTTTTTTTAATCTTTGTGAGAGAATTTTTTTTTGCACTTGGTCTGGTAATTTTTATATATGATGTTGTATTTATTCCTATTCTTCATTTGTCATAGTAGAAATTTCTATTTGCTTACCAGGTGTATCCATTTTTTTATTTCTATGCATTTTGGAATCAAAGAAAAATATCTATGCTTCACTATGTCATTTGAATCACTTCAAATTTATTTTTAAAACAAACGTTATCCAGAATTTAAAAATAAATACACATGTTTTTCTTTCTTTTAGGAGCTTGATATTGAAATTGTTGTATCTTTGTAATTTCAACCTCACAAGGTATGAAATTTTATCCTTTGGTAGCCCTTTGAGTCTTCTTTCCAATTCCACAAGTCCGACTAATATTGGATTCTTCAAGGCAATGCTATGCCAAATATCCCACAATGGCCTGATTATGGTCTGGCTCGGTAGGGAAAACTTGTACGAAATCCCACGTCATTGTTTCAACCTTCGGCACTAAAATTGATAAACACAAAACTACAATCCATTTACTTTTGGTCACTATTAGAAAAATTTAAATCCGATACTCGATGACAAAATTTATGAAGATCTGCCGTGGGCCATCTATTTGAGAATAAATTCTAGAGCATGCAGAAATCCTCAAGTCTGTGGATCGTATCTCAAAAAATATAGTGAACCAAGATATAAAACTTTTATATGAAGTTCATGAAGGGTTCAACTCTACGTGGTAGAAATGTGAGCTTTTGAAGCCTCGTACAAATAAATTGATAACGAAAATTCCCAGATGATTTACTTAAAGCAGCGAAAACATAGAATCCAAAGAATTGACATGAAACGTTATGCAACCATGTCACAAAATCGAAGAAAAGGTAGATCAACCACTGTTTTTGGATAATTCAAAATAAAAGACCTCCTTTGTGTATATAGGAGTCTAAGGGGTCACAACATAATCAGAGCATCCATAACAATAATAATTTAAGGGCACAACAATATCAATAGTGTAATTCTATTGGGCACAAAAATAACAATATGAGGGTTAAATGAGCGCAACAATAACAATAAAGAGATTACATTAACAAATACAATGGTCAATTAAACTAATTTAAATATTTATTTAATATAAATATTTTAATTTTATATTTTATTTTTCAAATAATAATATATTATCATTAATTTCTCCAAATAAGTTTTTATAAAGAATATCAACACTCCATTTCACTTTCTAAAACTTTATAATTAATAAAAACATTATTCATATATTAATAATTCATTCCATTTTCTTGGTTGATATTGTTATAGTTAATACAAAAGATTCGTTCCAATATCTACATCTCAAAGCCACCATCCTTGCTGCAAATTATCATTATTATTGATTTATGTTCTCACAAACATAACTCTAATTGTGAAATTTAGTTTTATTCTAACAAACATAATTGTGAAATTGACGACAATTAACACATGCACCTTTAATACTCCACTTATTTCTGCATTTATGGTCCATCCAAATCATTTTATCCACCCCAATCTTCATTATCAATCCCTCCATATGATCCAAAATAGTCGAGACGGAAGGGTACTGCATACATATAAGAAATGAATAAATAATTAAATCAGATAAAGTTCAATGGGAGAGAAAAATATAATCACACTAGTTTTACCAATCAAAGTTATTAAGACAAAAATACTTGCAATGAATTTTCTATGCTCTTTGAGTGTGAGTGCTTGCGTTATCCCAATAATCAACTATATAATAGTGCTTGTAATCTTCTAATGATCCACACGAAAGTAGTACGATTGCACTGTTTCATGTGAGTGACCTAGTTGACCTGCCTTGTTTATTTGACATGGCTCCTGAACAAGTGGAAGCTAGCATTTCACTTGAGGTTTGCAATCACACACAATCTAATCTACAATTATGTTTTCAACTAAAATGCTTCAGTATCCTTACACTGCGCAGTCGTATTTTTCCATTAGAGTGTTCTTATATGTCATATCCTTGATGATGCATTCAACAACTGTAGATAATGGAGAAATATAATTTAGAGAGAGTCAGTTCATCAGAATTTTAGATCAGGAATTGGTTTCTACTTCTGAGGTATCTGTTCTAACTTCTCTATGTGTATGTTAATTATATATTTATGATTTATAATGTGATTTGAAGTAGAGCTTTCTGCAGATGCAGTCTCCAAGTCTCCTAGTGAAACTCCTCGCCTGTGAGCTTCCCAGTTCAATTAATAATTTGATTATTTAGTTTTTATCATAGTATCAGACATTGATTTAAGCCTGAGCCTATGTGGTGTGAGGAGGTGTGTCTAGACAGGGAGCGATTGCTTGCTAAATGCATGTTCATGCTATCCATAACAATGATGGTGTCTGGAACGTGGATCAGTGTTTCCTGTGACGAGCTCTTGGTGGAAGTGCTTGTGTCGCTGGATTAACATGTTGTTGGTGGTGAGTTTGTGTCAAAATAGATGTGTGGTAAGGCCTCAAGGCCTGTGTTGTCTGTCCATTATATTGTGTGTTGTCTATTCGTGGATATATCTGTGCACAGCTGAGTCTTGGCACTTGAGCATGACAGCAAAGAAGTAGGAGCCCTCTCTCTCTCTGTTGTGGAACACAACTTCTTGGTGGAAATTGATTGCTCGTTGGTGGTGCTGTGGATCAGATCGAAGGAAGCAATGTTGCTTGCTGGAATGGATCGATGGTGGCTCTGCCTTCGTGCTGGATCTAAACTGACTCTTGTGGTGCCGTGAGCATGGAGGTCGCAGAGGAACAAATGTTTTGCAACCGATCTGCAGATGCCGCGAGGATCATCGTGCTATGTTTTCACTGGTGGATTGTTGGTTGGAGCTGCATGGATCATGTTGGATCCGTGGGTGATCGTGTCCCTTGGTATCACACACAGATTTTACCAACGTTTTTTTCGACAGGTGACAGTGCTGATGCCAACATCTGCGACTTCTGCGAGCGTTCGACTATTGTTCAAGTCCGACTGCTGTGAACGTTTGGTGCGCTAGTCTGGCAGGAGCTGGTTGGTTGCATACCACCGCAGTGCTACCAACGTCGTGTTAGTATCCTCGATCCAGTTACAGGCTTATGTTGGGATCCTCGACCTAGTCGAACAGAACGAGGTTTAGCATAACGCTGGTGCGTGGTGCAGTCACGCTGTTTCTGAATCAATAAGAAGGAATTTTGAGTTGTGTTTGGGCATTATTGATTCCTATTGTCTGTGAGTGTGAAGGAAATAATGGTTGTTGCAGCAGAGATCAAGCTTCGGATCTGTTGTGGGCGGATCAAAATTCAAACCTCCAGCATTGCAGCGGAGACAATGGATCAGCTTCTGCGTGAGCCTGTTGGTGTATTGCGTCGGTGGATAGCACGCCTGTGAATTGTCATGGCCTGTCGCTGGATAATGCCCAAGTAAATTTCTATCAACGTGGATGTGATCAATGTTGTGTTTTTTTAATATTGTTTTAAAAAAAACATTTGGGGCACTCGAAGGTTTTGAAGCTAAGGGGCTTCTACATCTTTTGAAGTGAGAGGATTATTTTTAAAGCGAATCATTTGTTTTAAAGTATTATATTTTTTTCTTTTAAAGAGGAAAGGTTTTTGGGGAGCATTTGAAAAGGGGGATTTGTTTTTTTTTTTTTTTTTTTGGGCCATATGAATGGTTTTTGTCCCTTTTTAATCTATCTGAAGGAGTTGTGTTTTTTATTAAGAGAAAATAGTGATTTTCTTTCGCTCTTTTTGGATGTGGATTGTTGAAAGTTAGAATTATTTTTTTAAGTGTGAAGATGAATAATCAAATGGTTAAAACATACTTTAACGAGAGAAATAAGCTCGACGGTTCCAATTATTTCAATTGGAAATTCAGGTTGCAGACTTTGCTGGAAGGGAAAAGTGCATGTGCAATTGTAAATGGGGATGAATTGAAATAGACAACTACAAGAGGCAGATCAACTGCCACAATTTAGGATTGGGAGAAGATGGAGAACAAGGTGAAAGTTTTGTTGAAATTGTCAGTGAAATACCACATTATCCCTCACATCATAGAGTGTAAACCAGAAAACGAGATCTGGACAACCCTCAAGGATTTGTACAAGATCAGAAACACAAATCGCCCTCTGTTCATGAAAGGAAAGATTCTCTCCATTAAAATGGAGGAAAATGAATTAGTAGTTGTGTTCATGTCTCGCATCAAGGACCTTAAATATAAGTTTTGTGACATAGGGGAGGCAGTGTCAAACACTGATCTTGACCCAATTACTATGAATGGTATGGCTGATGACTATCAAATGTTCATCACAGGCTTGAATGCAAGAGAGAAATGCCCCTAAATTGAAGTATTGACAGGATCCTGATGCAAGAGGAAGAAAGGCGGATGACTTTGAAAACTCAGAGTTTAGATCTTGCATTAATGGCGAAGAAGAAGCCCTTAAGAGGAAAGGTAAGTGCATGACAAAAAAGGTGGATATACACCACAATGAAAGCCACCTCAAAGTATGCCATCTCAAGCTATGTCTTCAAATAGAAGCAAATTTAGGAACCAAAATTTTCTATTGTGGTAGAGTTGGTCATATTGCTAGGAATTTCCACAAGAAGAATTTTGATGAATCTCGACATAGACATATGAAACATGCAGGACACTTTTCTGATGAAGATCATAATCAAGACCTCGGATTGTTTATGGCAGATTCTGTTCTCTCTGATGCGAATGATGAAGCGGATGCTGGTTTGTGGATTCAGGAGCTTCCACTCATATGACAGGTAACATAAATTGGCTTGAAAATTTTAAAGAAACTAACAATGATGCCAAAATATACCTTGGTGAGGACAGAGGGTACGAAATCAGAGGGTATGGTAATGTTCCTGTTGTATTGCTTGATGGAAATATGAGACATATTCAAAATTCAATGTATGTACCCAGAATAAAAAAGAATCTGATCTCTGTTTCTATCCTAACAGATCAAAATCTTAAGGTAGATTTTTTTAAATATTATTGTGTTGTTAAATATCTACTGGATCATATCAATACAATTGCATCATGGATTCGAATGGGAGGTCTGTACAAGGTCAATGTAAGTAGTGCGCCACACCAAGAATTTGCATCATCAGGTATGACTCCAGACGACTTATGACATCAAATATTCGGTCATATCAATTTCAATAATGTGCCGCTACTTCAGAAAAGGGGTACCGTCAATGGTCTCCCTGCTTTAAAAAATGTTCATGTTGATTGTAAAGCATGTGCTCTTGGGAAGATGCACAGAGATAAGTGTCATGTAATATTATATAGAAAGAAGAGAGATATACTAGAACTTGGGCACATTAATTTATGTGGGTTGATGCAGACAAGGTCATTAGGAGGTGCCTATTATTTCTTATTATTTGTTGATGATTACATGAGATTTACTTGGGTATATTTTCTGAGAAAGAAGAGGCATACCTTGTAATACTTTAAGCAATTTAGGAGCACAGTGGAAAGACAAACAGGGAAGTCCATCAAAATTCTCCGCTTGGATCGAAGGAGAGAATACAACCATAACGCCTTCACCAAATATTGCAAGGAACATGGGATAATTCAATTGTTTACAGTAACTTGTCCTCCTCCACAAAACGAGGTTGCAGAGAGAAAAAACATAACCCTTGCGGAGTGTGCTCACAACATGCTAAAAGGTAATAATCTTTCTAATGGGTTTTGGGCTAAAGAAATAAATATTGTAGTGTATTTGAAGAATAGGAGTCTAACAAAGAATCTTGATTTTAAAACTCCTTTCGAATCTTTGTCACAATTTAAGCCTGCAATAAGAAACTCACGAGCTTTTGGCTCCAAAGCTTGTTCTCATATTCCAAAGGAGGATATGAAGCAACTGGATTCAAAGGTCATTAAATGAATTTTTGTTGGGTATTGTACATAGTTTAAAGCATATAAGTTGTTCAATCCCTCTACTCACAATTTATTTGCAAGTAGAGATGCAGTATTCCATGAGCAAGTTCATGATGGAAACTCTAATAAAGGCAATGAAGAATGAGACATTCGTTTGTTGATGGAAAAAGGGAGTAATGAAACGGGGGAAAAACAATAGCAGCAGGATAAAAAGGATGAAGCAGATGGTGCAATCATCAACCAAGTTCCATCAATGGATGATTAGAACAGGTTTGAAGCCACTCCACCACTTAGGATATTGGGTAGGAAAACTCAATTGCCAACAATATATAGGGAGATTTCTTTTATAACCAGTATGTTAAATGTTGTTGAACCCTCTATTTATAAAGAACGTAGTCAATATAATGAATGGAGGGCAGCCATGGAAGAGGAATACGAATCAATACTTAAAAACAAAACTTGGGATTTAGTTGAATTACCTGAAGGAAAACAACCCATAGGTTGCAAATGGTTATATAAGCCTAAGTTTAAAGAAGATGCAAGTATAGATAAATATATAGCTAGGCTAGTTGCAAATGGGTACTCACAAAAAGAATGAATAGACTATGAGGAACCTTCACCCCTATAGCTAAACTAAACATTATCAAAATTTTAATCTCTTTACCTAGCAAACATCGTTGGATGATACACCAGTTAGATGTGAAATCTGCATTTTTAAATGGGGAATTAGAAGAATAAGTGTATTTAGAGCAACTTGAGGGGTTTGTTAAACTGAGAGAGGAACATTTAGTTTGTAGATTTAGGAAAGCATTATATTGACTATTCCTAAATCAGGGACCCAAGTCGTGGTATGAAAAAATTGACTCATTCTTCCTGCAGCATCGTTATAAAAGAAGCAAGAATGACCCTAATTTGTATATTATTTTTGATAAAGAGGGGTGCCAACTTGTTTTGATTTCCTTATATATAGATGATCTTATCATTATAGGAAATGTTGATGAACTCATTAAAGAAATCAAAGAGCATATGTCATAGTTTTTTGATATGAAAGACCTTGTAGAGCTACACTATTTTTTGGGTCTTGAAGTCTGGAGGGATTCTGGCCAGACTTTTATGTTACTAGGGAAGTATATCTGGAGTTTACTGAAAATTTTCATGATGGATCAGTGCAAAGTTGCAGTAGTGCCTTTACAGTAGAATGTCAAACTTCAAAATGATGATGGTTCCAAGGAGGTCGATGCAACATTGTAGATACAACTAGTTGGGAGTCTAACTTACTTAACTACAACTAGGTCAGATTTGGCTTATGCAGTCAACGTATTGATCCAATTCATGTCAAATCCTCTTCAGAGTCATTGAGTTGCAGCGAAGGGCATCTTATGGTATATTCAAGGAACCTTAGACTTTGGTATTAAATATACTGATTCTTTTTATGTTAGATTGACAGGTTTTTCAGACTCATACTGGGTCAGAAATCTTGATGACAAACGATCCATAATAGGTTATGCATTCAACATTGAGTCTGAGGTCATTGCATTAACTAGTAAGAAGAAGAAAATTATATCCTTCTCATCAGCAGAAGAAGAGTATTAAGCAATGTGTGCAGCAACATGTGAGGCAGTTTGGTCGAGGAGACTTCTCTAGGATGTCAGAGAAGAACAAAAATACGAAAAAGTTATCATATGTGACAACCAAAGCTCCATAAAACTTGCAATAATCTAGTGTTTCATAAAAACACAAATGATATTAATAAACAGTTTCATTTGGTTAGGGAGAAGGTTCATTCAAAGGAAATTCATATTGAATATCGTAATAGTTGTGATAATGTTGCTGAAATTTTCACTAAGCCTCTTGGAAGAATTAAATTTGAGTCATTTAGGGAGATGTTAGGTATACTTGTGAACCCCTTTCTCCATTAAGGGGGAGTGTTTTTTTTTTTCTCGGTAAAACTAAATCTATTTATAAAAACATAATAGTACAAAACTGCGCCAGTTTCAGCTGTGTGAGCCTGAGAACTGGGTTTGATGTCCAAGCTTAACCTTAGCAACTGCACTGCCGAGAGTGGGAAACCAGTTCTTTTAGAATAAAGTCTACCGCACTTAGAAGGGAAACTGGTAAAATAGTAAAAGTACTGTGATATAACAAGAAACAGTAAACTAGAGTAGCCTACAGCGTTTGCAGCTGAATATAAACTCAAAAAACCAAAAAATTCTTCCATGAGGTCGAAAATCTTTACCAAAGCCAGCTAAGGGAGAGCAAAGTCACCGTTCAGGAGTAGGGGACTTCAGTTCTTCCACGATCCTACAACCAAACTCAGCTTCTCCATCATCATTGTCCTTCTCTGGCATGCCACTCTTGCTGAAGAAGTCCACCTGCAAGTTTTCCATTCCATGAATGGAAAGGCCAATGCCCCCGGGCTCAACAGGGGCTGGAATGTCCAAATTTGCATGTGAGGGCTGCAGGTCAGGCAGAATAGGAGTAGGGCAGGGTGCCGAAGAAGGATCAGGGATGGGGGATTCTTCGCACACTATGACAGTGATAAATGTAATGAGAACATGCTTATTTAAGGAACAATTGAAGCAGAATTCCGCCCTTTTTGAAGACTGGCAGAGGGCTGGGTTGGTGGGAAAATTAGAAGCAGGGGAGGCAGGCTGAGAGTCAGGTGGAATAGGCTGCAAAGGCGGAATAGAGTGAGTGCTTCCCGGAACGGAGTGAGAGCCTCTCTGATGCCCAGAATCCAAATGCAAACTCCAGTCAACGTCTTCCTCCGAAGAAGCCGAGGGTGAGCTAACGGAAGGGCGAGGGTGAGAGGAGCGCCCTCTGCTCACACCACGCCTGCAGCGCATTCTCTGCCTGAGCCTAGGCATCGAAACCGCACGACGCCAGGAGTGCTTGGGGCAGTCAGGATGCCACAGATAGCTCTGAAAATCAGCGTGAGAAGGCAAACAGAAATCGAGATGACAGTAGCTGGTCTGGGTGAAGTGGAAGCCTAGAAGAGTTTCCAAGCATCCCAGAATGGAGCAGTGTCGACCAGTGTGGGTGCGCTCACTTGGAACAACGCAAGTGGGGGGGGAACTTCCACAGACATGAGCAGGGGGACTACAAAAAACACAATGAGCAGAAGAATTCTCCAGAATGAACTCCATAGCCAAATGAACCAGCGAGACGAGGTAGATGACAGGTGCGACGAACGGTGTGAAAGCGGAACAGGTTGGAGAAGTTAATGTGCTAGTAATGGCGCTGCAGGGGGCCATATGGCTGCAGCAAGCGAATGCCCTCAGGATCCACCAAGGGACGGAAGTCCCATCAGTCCAAGCCAACATCCGCATCCGGAGCCATTAAGGGGGAGTGTTGCAGATAAAGGAGAAATTTAATTTAGAGAGATTCAGTTCATGAGAACCTTAGATTAGGAATTAGTTCCTACTTCTTAAGTATCTGTTCTAACTTCTCTATTTGTGTGTAAATTATATATTCATGGTTTGTAATGTGATTTGAGTTAGAGTGTTCTGCAGATGCAGTCTCTAGGTGAAGCTCCTCACTTGTGAGCTATCCAGTTTAATCAATAATTTGATTCTTCAGTTTTTATCAATAAAATCAATGAGCTATGAAAAATGACCTCATGAAATAACATATTTGTACGTTTTGTAAAATCAAATCTTTGGTGGGCTTTAAGCAGTATGGGATTTGCAAAATCGCTTTCATCGATTGAAATGAAACTATGATTAATAGGCATTTGAAAACCATTTTCATGGAGCATACTAGAATTATTGCAGTGTATAACCTTTAATAACTTTAGAATAATAATTAATAGTTCAAATAATCTAGTTTTAATAATTAAATAATTTAACATCTAAAAAATGTTTTTAATATAATTTTAATATTATATTTTTCTATTTTTTCTATTTTTGTAATATATTTATAGATAATAATATTTGTATAGATTTATAAATTAAAAACTTAATAATGATAATTAATGTAATCCTTTAATATTTATATAATTTTATAACCTACTTTCATTATATATTTTTAATATAATATAATTATTCAATGTTTTACTGTAATACAATATAGTAATCTTTGATTTTATTATATTAAATTTATATTAATATCATAATTTGATATTATTAAATTTTAAATATAATATAGTTACCATAGATTCTATTGATTTGAGTTCTATCTTGCAAAAATTAATGATCTTTTTAAAATTCCAACACAACTAATTCTAGTTTATTTTTTAAATCTATGTAATTTAAATTAATGGGACCAAACTATAGTACAACATGGTTAACAAGTTCAACCATATTTAAGTATGGTTATGCATGGTCTATATGATCCACATAATCAACCATGGCCAATATGGTCAACCATATACATCTATAGTTACTTGTTGGAGTCAAACAAGCCCAATAATGGTCAACAAACCTATACAATGGTGAATGATGGTTGATCCACCTCAATAATGGTCAATCAAACTCCAAAATCTACAACCATTCTCAACCATAGTTGATATTGTTAACCATATTCATCTATACTTAAACATTAACTACTACTTTGAACTACATTTGCCCATAGTCATCATAGTCAACCATGTTCATCCATATCACCCATGGTTGACCATTAACCATAGTCAAATAAGTTCAACCATCATTAAGCATGGGAAACAACACAACAATATCTATCCATGCTTAAACCACCTCAAGAATAGTTAACTATGGACACAATAGTAGTCCATGGTTATCATGACAAACCGTAACTCACTAATTTACACTTCAATTTTATGAGTAGTGGAATTTTTTTGAGAAAGCAACACAAAATCAATATAAAAAATATATTGGTTATAAATTTATCAATATGTCACCTATTAAAATAAAATTTAATTATTTTTTTAAATTTAATTTAATTATATTTAAACTATGTTATAGGAAATAACTACTGCATAACACTTAGTACAACATCCGGAAAATAAAAATGCTATAAAAATTCACTAGATTATGAAAAGATATTTTCGGACTGACTTCTTATCTAAGCGATGTAATGGTGAGAAAAGCTTCAGCGTGGGAGAAGAATGTAAAAAGAGAGGGGCCGACAGAATGTTATCGTGATATTCAAAATAGTGAGACATAAAGCAATTAGGATATATTACAAATGGTTATAGATTTATGAGACAAGTCCATCTCAATAGGACTTTCTAGTCACATCTTCAATAAAGCGTATGAGATTCTCGCCATAAATTTTCAACGAGGATGTCATTTATAAAATCTTTATTCTTTAATTCCCGTTTCACATTATCTTAATTGAAAAATAACGTTTCGCTTTTGATATCCGCATATAAATTAATATATTGAAACAGACGGTTAAATTTCCCCAACTCATCTTTTCCGAAAGTGCAAAGGCTCTACTACCGAGAGTTTAAACTTTTTTGAGAGGGCAATGGGGGCTACCACGATGACTTTGAAGGGTATCCGACCACCGTTCAAATATCTGATAAAATAGAGTTAAAGGTTTATATAGGATCCGTTTACCCACTTTCGGTTCCACATTGATCGGAATGTAATCTTACCATGAATTTCAAGGTACACACTTTCTAAGTTTCTTGACCATTTGCCTAATAGTTGACTGACAATGCCACCGAGATGTAGCCCTTCTAGAATTACTGATGTGGAACCCTCACATCCACATGTTTGGCAGCCAGATTCAACTAATTTTCTAGAATCACCTATCATGGAGTCCTCACAACCACATATATGGCACCGAGAGCCACGTATCATAGAGATCTCACAACCGCATATATGACGCCGAAATTGAGGTGGCCCTTTTTTTTCAAATACCTTAAAATTTTTATCCACAACAACAATTCAAATGTCTATGAAACCAGAATCTTTCTTTACTTATTTTAGTAATATGCATCTATCAAGCATGCTAAATTTACTTTCTTTATATTATTGAAATGCATCTATCGAGCATGCTAATGCGGACGGTATAGACATTTTTTAAGCATCTGATTTTTTTTTTTAATATTCATGACTTCATCCATATAATATAACTTTGTAAAATTTTAAAGGTTCATGTTGATGGTAAAGTATATACTTGTCGAATCTTATTGATTTTTATAATGCATATATATATATATATATGTATAAAATATTAAATTTTTTTTTTATTAAAATCAAATCAATATTAAATTGGTGAGACATATTCATGAAAATTTTATTATTAAAATTTATAAAGTTGTATATATTTTATTACTTTCCGTATATGAATACTTCTAACAACAAAACACATTTTTTTAGCTATTAGCTTCACTCAAATTTTATAATTAGAAAAATAAAGTACATACTAGCACAACCACATTAATAAATGTGATTGATATACCAAGATAAAACTCAATGATATAAACTTTCATAATAATAATAATAATAATAATAATAATAATTATTATTATTATTAAAGTTATAAAATAGCATTAATATTATATTATAATTATGAAAATAAATATAATAACTATAGTAAAATTTATGATAATAATTATTATATCATAATGTTATAATAATAGTATTGACAATATGAATAATATTATAAACTCAAATGAGTATTAATATTATAAACTCCCCTCGATGCGGGTGGCAAGACGTAAGGCTACGGAGATGGGCCTGCGGGACGGTGAGTGACAAGGCCACATGGCCACCCACAGGGCTTAGCTAAGGCGCCTCCATTCCTTTAATTCTCAAGGCCGTCACCTTGTGCGGCATTTATGCCGTTGCGTGGATCGAGGCTACCAGCATTTCAAAATGCCGCCCTCTAGTTCATCTTCTCAGCTCCTCGCCTCTGTGCTTGGGTTTCAATTCCATCCTCAGCTCCGTCTGGTGGTTTGGTTGCTCCCTGGAGGCTGAGGCACCCAGCTCTTGCACCTCCCTCGGCAGGCGCTGCAGCCTAGGCTACTGTGTGGAATTCCTCCCTGGCTTTCACTTTCCTCAGAGCCCCTTTTTCCCTCTGCAATCTTCTGCCTCACTCGAGCTCAATTCGCCCACCACCTCCTTTCCCTCTGCTGCTTCTGCTGTCAACTTTCTCTCGCTGCGTGTATACATGCCTCGACTCAGGCATCACTTGAGATGTCGACGAGGCAGTTCCACGGCACACCCTTCTGGTCGGCGTCGCTCTTCCACCACCACCTCCTCGTCGTCTTCTCCTGAGCGCATTCAAGGTTGCTACCCCGCCACATGCAGTGGGCATGGTCGTCTGGCCACTTCCTCCCCCAGGCGCACGGCCTCTGATTTTATGTCGCCCCCTCTCTCTCGTCCCGCTGCCTTTTCTTCCCTACACAACCCAACTACTGCTCATTTTCACTTCGAGTGCAGCACCAACTACCCTTTGGTTGTGGCAACAGTCACAACTTCCTTTAGAGAAATTCCTGAGGTAATTCCTGGCCCCTCCACGCCCACGCGCCCAAGTAATTTTCCTGGCCCCTCTGACCTCGTGCAACCTCCTCAAGCCTCGGACAGGGGTGCTTCTTACAAGGCGGGCGATTGCATCTCGAGCCATCTTTAGGACAGAGGCAAGCAGGAAGGCGGTAGCGGTGTAGGTGCGGCAACAACTCAGCGTGGCCCCTTTTCGGACAATGATGATGGATATTGGTGTAGGATTGAAGAAGAGCCCCCCTCGGATGATTATGGCCTCTAGTTCCACTGGCATTGTCCAAGTAATTTTCTCCAGATCTATTGTTATTTTTGTTGTTTTGGGATGTATTAGTCTATGTCATGATGTAGCTGGTTTCCTCCTTAGAGGCAGCGTTACAAACCTTTCATGGGCTGGTTTCCCCATGCGGGCAGCTCATCTTTTGTTATTTTGTTGGACTTGTGACGCCACTGCTGGCCTGCATTATTGAGGCCACGGCCTAGTTGTACTATATGTTTCACTAATAGATTTACTTTTACTTAGAAAAAAAAAATATTATAAACTCAAGCGATTAATAATCACAATAGACAAAGAGATTAAGATTCTAAACCCAAGAGATTAATATTATAAACCTAAAGGAATAATGTTAAACCCTAAGGTTAATATTATAAAGCCAAGAGATTATAAATCTTAGGATTAATATTAAACCCTCGGAATATAAACCCTAAGATTAATATTATAAATCCAAGAGATTATAAACCCTGGGATTAATATTAAACCATAGGAATATAAACCCAAGGATTAATATTATAAAACAAATGGATTATAACCATTGGGCAAATGATTGTAAGATTGATTAATATTATCAAACCAAGGTTTAATATTAGACCATATGATTAATATTATAAAACCCAATATTACCAGCCTAGATGCATCTTAACTCCAAATCCATCAAGCACCTAAAGGGATCAAATGTCTTGAGGTGAAAACCTCTTTTTTGAGTGAAAAAAATTAGGAAATGTTTGCTCCTTGAGAGATTTGATCCCTCTCGGCGCGTGATAGATCCATAGTTAATATGGATCTAGGTTTGTTTCAGTCGTGTGCGGCCAAAGAAAACATATCGAAGGTATGATTAATTTTTTCAATAATATGTAAATACATCTAATAATAATATATAATTTTAAATATGCTAAATATGTGTGATATTAATTTGGTCATTTTAGTTTTTATTTTCGTAGTTACCTTAGTTTGTTGAGATGATACATATTTTTAATAAATTTAATGATGAAAACTGATGAAAATGTTTTTTTGAATGCAAAGTGACAATGTAATAGTGTTGAATGATAGAAAATATGAATAATAAGAATGTAGTCAATTACAAATAATCTTAATTGTGATAAATCTCAAACTATTTTCCTCTACTATTCGTATTGTCACCCTTGTTAGTTTTTCCATCATTTCATATCGATTATAAGAAAAGGACAGTTGAAATCATAAACCATATAAATATTTATCTCGAGTTGTTGTAGTAAAAATCATACCTTGTGTCTGTTTCTCTCTAATATTTATAGGTTGAATTACTAAAACGCAAAAATCAATGTACATTGTCAATAATTTTTTGTGCTTACATTGAAATCAATGCACACTATTAATCCAATCACTTTTAAAGTAATGTATCATCATTCATCCAATTACATCAAATCAAAAATCAACATCTACACTGAAAGCAATGCATCTAATGGAAGCAATAAAATAAGATTAGAAAACAACATCTACATTGAAATAAATTCCTTTAGTGCAAGCAATCAAATATGATTAGAAATCACCATCTACATTGAACTCAATGCATCTATTGAAAAAAATATTCTTCCCTATCTCCCCACACACACACACACATGTCCCTCCATCTCTCCTTTTTCTCTCTATATCACCCCCCCAAACACACACACTCTCTCACTCCATATCTATCAATCTCTATGTCCCTCCCTCCTTCTCTTAGTATCTATCTTCTTCCATCTCTTAACCTTCTATTTATATTTCTACCTCCGTTTGTCTCTCTATATAACCCCCAAAACATACACTCTTTCTCCAATTTATCTATCCCTCCCTCCTCCCGTCCCCCCCCCCCCCCCCCCGCCTCTCCCTCTCTCTTCCTCTTCTCTCCCTCTCCCTAGATTCTCTCTCTCTTCCATCATGTTTTCCTCTCTCCCTCTCTCTCTATCTTTCTTATCACTCCTACTCTCTCTCTCCATATTTCTCTCTCTAATCTTTCTTTCTTATTAACCCCCCCTCTCACCCTCCAACTCCATCTCTATTTCCCTCCCTCTCTCCACTCTCTCCCTTTCTCTCTCGCCTCTCTCTCTCTCCCTTTCTCCCCCCCTTATCCCCCCCTCTCTCTCTGTCTCTATCTTCACCCTCCAATTCCATTAATATATCCCTCCCTCTCTCATTCTCTCTTCCTCTGCCCCCCTCCCCTTCTCTCCATCTCTCTGTCTTTGTCTCTTTATCTCACCCCCAAACATACACACTATATCTTCATCTCTCCCTTGTCCCTCCCTCTCCCTCTCTCTCACCACTTATCACTCTCTATGTCTTTCTTCTTCCTTCCCTCTCTCCCCATCCAACTTCGTCTCTTTATCCCTCCCTCTTTCTTCCTTTCTCTCGTACTTACCCTCTCTCCCTAACTCTCCTCCCTCCATCTCGCTTCCCAAATCACTCTCTCTCTCTCTCTCTCTCTCTCTCCAATCCTCTATCTTCCCTCGTCTCTCTCTCTCTCTTCAACTATATTACTATATCCCCCTATTTCCTTCTCTCCCCCCTTCTCTCCATCTCTCCTTCTTTGTTTCTTTATCTCACCCATAAACATACACACTCTCCCTCCATATCTCTGTTGTCACTCCCTCTCTCTCTATACTTATCACTCTATATCTATTTCTTCTTCCCTCCCTCTCCCACCCCTTCAAATACATGTGTATATCTCTCCCTCTCTCATACGCTCTCTCAATTCCTCTCTCTTGTCCTTCCTCTCTCTCTCTCTCACTACCCTCCAATCCTCTCACTATATCCCTCCCTCGCTCCTTCTCTCTCTTCCCCTTCCATCATTGTGTATCCTTCTCCCTCTCTTACTCTTCTATACCTCTCTCACTATGCCTCTCTATCTTTTCATTCCTCCTCTCCCCTCTTCTTTAGTTTATCTCCATCCCCCCCTTTTCACTCCCTGTATCTCTCCACCTCTGTCAGTACATGTTTTTGTTCTTCCCTCCCATATATATCTAGAGTTAATATGATATATATTAATATATACTAAAATATAAAAAAATTAATATTGCATTAATCTAAATTTATTAAATATAATTATATTAATATTATAATATATTAATATGAATACTAGATTTAATAATAATAAGAATTTAATATTAATATTAGGGTTAATAATGTCTTTTTTTCATGGCATTAATAATAATTTGGCGGATTGTATTCGGCTTCACCTAAATAAAACCTATTTCTTGGGTGTTTGAAAATATGAAAAGGTTTATGGAGTAAATGTAAAAAGAGGTTTTATTTATTTACCATGGTATTTGGCCATAGGCTTGGTATATAATTAAATTCTAAATTCTAATCATATTTGATATATTTTTACTTATTTACCATACATCTTTATACCCCTTTGATATTTATTTATTTACCATACCTCTTTTATAAATATTTTATTTGGCCCATGGTATTAATAATAATTTGTTCGATGGTATTTGGACCATAGGTTTCACTTAAATAAAACCTCTTTTTTTTATTTTTCGTAAATATAAAGAGGTTTATGAAGTAAATATAAAAATATGTTTTATTTATTTACCATACCTCTAGTTTATTTATATATTGATTTATTTACCATGCCTATGGTTTTTGAGTGTATGTAAGCCTCTTTATATTTTAAATTTATATTGTGTTTATACATAATAATAATTAGGTTTATTTTTGAATAAGGTAGACATTAAATTAAATAATTAGGGCCGAAATTAGATAAAAAATGTTAAATGTTAAACATTTCATGTTCAATGTTAAACATTACATGTTAAATTTTTACATTTGAGATCCACTACCATATTGGGTCGTAGAGTGTCTCTCAACACAATAAATTATAAAGCTAATATTTTGTAATATAACAATGCAACACATAATAAATCACAATGTAATGTAAGATTGCAACAATGATTGTTAGATTTATTTATGTATTGAGACAATGTTTGTCACAATGCGAAGTTGGATAGATTTTTGTACCATTCCAACACTGTTGTCTTAAACCCTAATATAAAACCAATATAATAAGCCATAACATTAATATTATGAACCTCCTTATTGTAAATTATAAACCCAATATTAAACACCAATATTATAAACCCTAATATTAAATCCCAATTTTGTAATTTTGCAAAACAATATTGAATAAATTGCAATTTAATATAACATTGCAATAATTATTATCAGATAAAGTGTGGCATTGAGACAATTTTTATCACAATGCTAAGTTGGATAGATTTGTGTACCATTATAATTTCACAATATCAAACCCTAACATTATAAAAATCAATATAATACAAACTAAAATTATTATTATAAACACTAAGGTTATAAACCCTAAGTTTAATATAATTAACCCTATGATTATAAACCCAAGGCATTAATATAATAAACCCAATGGACGATAAACACAACCGATTAATATTACAAATCCCAAGGACTAATAAACCCAAGGGATAAATATTAAAAGCCCTTGGGAAAAATATTATAAATACACGGGATTATTGATATTATAAACTCATGGGATTAATAAATAAAAACCAAGGGATGTATAAATTCAACGGATTAATATTGTGTACCAAATGGATTAATAAACCAAAGGGATTGTTAATATTATAAACCTAGGCAATTAATAACATTATAAATCCAATGGATTAATAAGCTAAATGATTAATATTATAAACCAAAGGTATTACCAATATTATAAACCCAAAAGATTAACAAACCCAAAGGATAAATATATATTAAAAAACCTTGGGATTAACACTATAAACCCAAGGGATTATTGATATTATAATCACATGCGATTAATAGCATAAGAGATTAATATTATAAACCAAAGGAATTAATAAACCTAAGGGATTACTAATATTATAAACCCAAGAGATTAACAAACCTGAGAGATTTATATTATAAACACTTAGGATTAATACAAAGGATTAATATTAGGAGAAACCAAAGGGATTAATAAAAATAATGGATTAATATTAAACTTAAAGGATTACTATTATAAAATCTATGACTGATATTATAAATCCTAAGATTTATATGACAAACCTTAAGCTTCATACTATAATCCCAAGGGATTAATATTGAACCCTTTTATTAATATTATAAGTCCAAGGGATCATTAATATTATAAACCGGAAGTATTATTAATATTATAAACCCAAGGGATTATCAATATTATGAGCCCAAGGGATTAAATTTTTTTATACTTCGGATTAATATTATAAATCCTTGGGATTAATAAACTAAAGAGATTATTAATATTATAAAGAAAAGAGATTAGTAAACCCGAGGGGTTGGTATTATAAACCCAAAGGATTAATATTAACCCCTAGAAATATAAACCCTAAGATAAATATTACAATATAGAGATATTATAAGCCTAACAGATTAATATTAAACCCTAGGATAAATATTAGAAGCCTAAGGGATTATGAACCCAAGGGATTATTGATTTTATAAACCCAAGAGATAAATAAACTAAAGGGATTATTAATATTATAAACCCAAGGGATTTATATTATAAACCCAATGGGTTTATATTATAAGTCCAAGGGATTAATATTATAAACCTAGAATTAATATTGAACCATATGAATATAAAGTGTAAGATTAATATTACAATCTCAATGGATTATAAACCTAAGGAATTAATATTAAACCCCGAGATTAATATTATAAAACTAATGGATTATTAATAATATAAACCCTTTGGATTAATATTATAAATCCAAGGGATTATTAATATGATAAACTTAAGGGGATAATATTATAAGGTCATGGGATTAATATAAAACCTAAGAGATTAATATTATAAACCTATGATTACTATTAAACTCTAGGAATAGAAACCAAGAAGTAATATTATAATCCTAAGGGATTAATATTGAACTCTAGGGTTAATATTATGAGCCCAAGGGATTATAAAACCCTAGGATTAATATTAGAAATCCTAAGATTGAGATATCAACCCTAAGACTAACATTTTAAACCTTATGATTATGAACCCTTATATATTATTATACATATGAGGGACTGGTATTAAAAACTCAAAGGATTATAGACCCTAAGATTAATATTATAAACCCTAGGATCAATATTATAATCCTTATGATTATAAACCCTAATATTAATATTATAAACTCAACGGTTTATAAACATCCTGATAATGATTATGAGATTGATTAATATAATCCTAGGATTAGTATTATAAATTATAAACCCAATATTAAACCTTAACACTATAAATCAAATATAAAAAAGGCCTAGTATATAAACCTAGTATTAAACCACAGTTTTTTAATGTAACAATGTGACATTGAATAAATTGTAATATAAAGTGACATTACAACAATGATGGTCATATGGATTGTTGTATTGAGGCAATGTTTGTCATAATATGGCGTTGGATAGATTTTTGTATCATTGCAACGTCGCAATATTAAACCCTATATAAAGTCTAACATTATAAAACCCAACATAATAAGCCCTAAGATTAATATTATAAAGCCTAATATTAAATCCCTAGTATAAACCAAATGGATTAGAAACATTACAATAATGATTTTCAGATTTATTAATATTATTAATCTTGGATTTAATATTAAGCCCTTGCATTAATATTATAAACCCTAATATTAAACACCACTGTTATATATTATAAACCCAATACTAAACATTGATATTAAACCTAATAATATAAACCAAATATTAAATATAATAATATAAACCCAATATTAAACCTAATATTATACAAGTATTAATATTAATATTATAAACCCTAAGATTAATACTATAAATTCTAAAATAATATTATAAATTTTAGGATTATAAACCCTGGGATTAATATTACATTGGCATTAATGTTGATCATGTGCTACCATGGTTATTAAAAGTTGATTATCGTGACTATGGTTGACCACAAATGACCATGCTTGACCTTGTTTGACATTGGTTTCCTATGGTTGAACATAACTTACCATGGTTGATGAAGTTAGACCTTGATAAATAAGTAAACTATGGTTGATCATAGTTTTACTATTGTTTACATTAACCATGCACAATAAGCCTTGATGATAAACCATGCTCATCCACTATGGCACACATTAAGTCACTTATAGATAAACTATAATTCGTGAGGTAAGTGTGGTTAATCATGGTAGTCATGTTGACCATTGTTGACTATGATGCCCATATTGACTCTAGTTGACTATGTCAACAATACTCAACCATAGTAAAAATGTGTTAGTGTATAGTTAAAATTTTATAAATCTGTAGATTAATATATTATTAATATGTCATTAATTAAACTATTATTAATATTATTTAAATATATTAGTAATTTAATTAATTTTATAATTAATGTGATAATAATATTATATACATATCTCAATATGATATTAATTTCACAATTAAATTTTAATAATATCTTAAATATTAAATATTAATACATTAATTATGTATTAAGTAGTATTATATTGAAAAATATTAAAAAAATGTTTTAATTAAAATACTTATGTACAAATGTTTTGATTAATATATTTATCAACATTTCAATTGGTTAAAATATTATATATAACATGAAATTAATTTCAACTTAAAACCCTAATTAAATCACTAAAAATAGTGAATAAAATTCAAAACACAATACGTTAAAAACTTTTCACCATCGTAGTCACTGTGTTAACTAAGATTCCCATTTTTACTATAGTTGACAATGTCATCAATAGTCAACCCATATGTAGTCTACATATGCCATTTTATAAATTAATTTAGAGTTAAAATGTTATAAATGCGTAGGTTAATATATTATTAATGTTCTATTAATGTTATATTAATTTTTTATTCATGCTATTTAAATATTTTGTATTTTATTAATTTTATTAATTTTATATTAATGTGTAATATAAAATTATTAAAATTATTAAAATATTTAACTAACATTAATAAAAGTTTAATATAATATTTTTTTTTTCTGAATAAGGCTACTTCTATATTGATACAAAATAGTGTTACATAGAGGCCGAAGCCTCGAGAATTCCAGCCCATTGATGCAGCATTCTCGCTTTGCTAACTGGACATTGATCATCACAAAAATTTGGAAGAGGACTCTGAAATCTTTGTAGAACAATTTGACTGTCTGTTCCTAACAAGTATTGGACTTCTATGACAGAAATTAGAACAGACCTGGAAAATAAGACCCCTGTGGAGTAGGCCTTAGTAGCCAGATTTTTACAATTCCGTATCATAATTAAACAAAAATGACTGTATAGACCTGTGACAAAATCTTGACCTGAACATATAACAGAGTGGACATATAATAGCATGTAATTCCCGCGCAGGGGAGACCATTCATAAACCAAAGGGAAACCCATGAGAGCAGTAGCAGAAAAAAACATTGACAAAGTG
Organism: Pinus albicaulis; assembly: GCA_034641835.2. Taxonomy (NCBI): domain Eukaryota; kingdom Viridiplantae; phylum Streptophyta; class Pinopsida; order Pinales; family Pinaceae; genus Pinus; species Pinus albicaulis. The sequence continues at coordinate 365,217,043 of CM076574.1, read as the reverse complement.
CTGAAGAAAGACACCTTTGAGTCGACGAGAACCAAAATGCAGAAGCGCAGTCCTGGAACCAACTTACTGTTCAGTGGGAGGATCTTCCTCTACAATGAGACATCCGAATTTGTAGGGGTCCTCGTCATCAGGTGGTGGAGCACCATGGCGCGCTTGGTCCTCATCCGGTGGAGCCGAAGGGTTAGCCTCAACGTCCAAGTTAGCAGCTTTGTCCGGAGAAGAGGCATTCTGCAGAGTGCCCGCCTGAAGATTGCGGTGCTCAGCCCCCACAATGGGCTCCTGAGAAACCACCGAGGCGACGCGAAACTGGTTTGAAGTAGCCTGATCAGAGGGGGCAGCCCGGATGTCAATAGTGACTGTAGCCAAAAGAGAAGTGTTGTTGACATTGCAAGGGAAGTGGAAGCGCGCATGGTGGGATTGAGCCCGAGAGGACAGGCGGAAGTGCCTTGCCGGACTGAATCGATTCCGGCGTCTGCCACGGCCTCTGCGCGGAGCAGGAATGCGCATAGGACCAAATTCTGAAGAATACGAAGAGGAATCAGAATTGGAAGATGAGGACCTGTTTATGGCGCGCCCAACAACACCACACACAATGTTAACGACCGAGAAGCGGTTCCAGGCATGGAATGAGCGAACCGGGACTTGTTGTTGTGAATCGCGGAGGGCGAGCGCGCGAAGTTTTTATGATGCTCGTTCTATATGGGAAGCTCCAGAACGTTTGCTAATGCTGATTGACAACAAACTTCTGGTCAGCAAGTCACCAACAGCAGAGGAACAATTCGCTCTGAGGGGCTGAACACACAAACAAAATCCAGAATCCTCCATCGTTAATGTTGAAATGCTCTGGTATCGGGGATAGAGCTCCCCTGGTTCCTCATTTAATAGCCAGACATAGTCATTTAAGTTTCTATGCATGCGAGGGTGGGTGGCGGTGGTGGTGAGCCACGCGCCAACCCATGTGCCCCCCTGTGCACCATTAATCGCCCATTCCACCCGCATCCGGGATAAGTTTAATATAATATTAATGTCACATCAATAATATATTAATCTAAACTTATGATATTAAATTTTTAATTAAATATTAATAATATATTAATTATTAAATTTTATTTATTTATTAAATTTTTTGAAGCTTTTTGAAAAAAATTCTCATTTATTTTTTTATTTAATTTGCCTAGAATGCCAGAGAGATTCATTGAAATCACAAGTTTGACGTAGGATTTTATAGGGCCATGAATCCATATATAAAGTCAAAAACTAGTTTAAATAACACAAATCAAGATTTCACTACAAATATTTTCCCTAAATTTCAACAAGAAATCTGCCAAAAATTCAAAAATTTCTCACTTAAAAAAACTCATATATATTAAACTTTTATTAATGTTATTAGTTAAATATATATTAAACTTTAATGTTAATAATGCATTATTAATTATGTCAATAATGTATTAATTGATAAGAAATGCAGAAGACAGAAGTTTAGACAAACACACGGGAGCTCACAGGTGCAGATCACCAGGAGCTCCCACCAGCAAATGCATTCGCTTGGCTTTCTTCATTAAGCATCAGGAATTAAATAGATACATAGGCAAAACAGATTCCTAATTAATAGGAACTGAATGTCAAATAAAGAGCAAATCATAACTACGTAACCTATTCTCCATTAATTTCTAACATTAATTATTAATGTTATTAAATAATTATGTATTAAATATTTATTACTCTCATTAATTTTATTTAAATTATTGTTTTAAATACAGAAATTTTAAGCTTATTAAAGATCTGAGTTTCTTTAAAACAATTACCCATCTAAAGCATCTAGAAATACAAAATTATGGAGATGTTTATTACAAATTATGGAGATGTTTATTTGTAATAGATGTATTAATTATGGAAATATGTATTTATAAATAATAAATAAAGTATACTTCTTTATAGTAAATAAAGGCATAGTCTAATTTCTAGAAGAAATAGTATTTTTATGGTATTTTTTGTGGTTAATTTTAATCAAAATTTGGTAGAGATTCTTAAAAACTTGAGATAAATTTTTTTAATCTATATGATTCAAGTGCTTTAACAATTTTCAAAATTTTGAATCTATCTACACATTTAAAAATATATTTTAAACAACAAAAAAACACAATCGTGTTTGAAATTATATTTTCATTCAAATTAAAAAGATTATTTTATCTATAAATGAGAGTATGCCATAAATAAATTGTTAGTACTTTTTAAATAAAGAAATTTTTTTATTTATTTATTATAAATTAATATTAAATATTATATGATTAATATAAATAAATATTAGGCTCTGATATTAAAAAAAATACACAAATGTCGATCTGGATACCATTGAAAATACAATATCGTTTATGAACAAATTATTAGTGGAACAATGGTTAAAAAAATCGAGCATGGAGAAAAATGAAAATGAAAGTGTGAATAGTTTGGGAATGTTTAATAGGATATCATTGGGAGTAACGAATAAAGAATATGAAAGACACAGCAATTATTCAAACCAACCGACTATTGGGCTATTTCGCTTATCACAATCTTTGATTGCTTGAGATTATCCAAGGATGCAAGTTAAGGTAGAGATGTCAACGAGAATGGGAAATGTGATGTTAAAACCCAAAGGTTAATGGTATGATATTTTAGCCATGTCATGGAACTAAATTGGTAAATCTCTGAAGGAAATATGGTAACATAGACGTAGGCTAATTCTTGTGAGGAAAAACCTCAACCATACTTAGGTTGGGGGGATAACTTTTGTCCAAGGGAGGAACATTATTTTATTGTTGAGGAAATTGGAAAAGTTCCTTTGCCTAATTATAACACACCCTTGACTAACCCTCTTGTCTTCGTTGTAGTGCAGTTGAATCGTGATGGTAGTGAAATATTTTACGTTCATGTTCGTTACATGTTTAGTGAAATTACTTCTTCTTCTATTAAGGAGATTGTTCATACTTTACATTTTGTTTCTACAATCCATATTGCAATTACATCTTTACCACCACTTAGTCCTTTAAGATATATACCTCTTTCCACAACTCACATCTTCTTGGGGAATTACACTAGTTACATCTACGACTCTATCACATTTTCTACTTGTGTCTATGTCTATACCTTTATATAGCTTCGTGCTTGGAGTGGGAAAAAACCCCGGTTAATCCATGGGAGCCAGGATATTTACTCCTATTTCGTCTAAACCTACAATTTGTGTAGTTACCAAGGTCATTTTTACTTTGGAGAACATGATGGGGGGTTGATTTTCTATTGCTTCTAGTTAGCCTGGGGGAAACTTTACTTATGGTCATACTTCTCAATCTTGGTAGAGTTCTATGTTTGGAGGGACACCCTACTCAAGAGGTTAATTTTCCTTTGGGAGGGATAATATACTTGGGGGAACTATCCCCATTAGTACCATTATGCCCACAAGCCATCATACTTACAATGATGCTTCTAGACATGGATCATTTTCTTTATTTTTGGGACAATCTTGTAGAAAGCTAAGTCTATAGGAGTCCTTTGATCTTTGGGGGCAGGTACGTAAGGGGTAAAATCCTTAGACCTCATTTGTTGGCCTAAGATATTAGTACAGTGAGATGCATTATAAGGTTGGTCCAAATCCTTCAGCCTTTAACTATAGTATGGGGGGACCTTATGGTCCATCACGGGGTTACGACCCTTATGATTCACTCAGTCAATTGCAAATTAATTTTTGTACTCCTCTTTATTTACTATATTTCGATAAGATGAAAAATTACACCAGGTATTGTTCCTTGGTGGCCACATATTCTAACCAAGCTACCTTTTGATATTCCTATGTTTGAAGGGAAACTTACAAAGAATCCTTCTACACATATCGACACCTTTCATTTATGTTGTTCATGTAACTCTTTGGTGGATTTTTCTATGAATTTGGGACTCAATCAGTGAACCCTAATGGGGGATTGAAAAAAATATTATATTGAACTCGATCAAACATCCTAAAGTGACATTGTCACCTAGGCTTGTAATTTTCTGAACCATTTTCAGTTGCCTGCTAGGAAAGATCTTGGCATTAACCTTTTCTGAAATTTTAAACAAGATGATTCCACTCATATTTCTAATCATATGCATACTTGCATAAATCCATGAGGTTAGTATGAAGTAGTCTCCTTGACTCTTTTCTTAGAGACTGTTTCACCCTATTCCTTCTCCCACAAATATCTAGGGATGTCACTATTATTGGGGTTGGTAATAAGGAGCAGTCCATATTACATGCTCCACATATTGATCAAATTTAATCCCAGTCGGGCACACTATATGTTATTCTTCCCAATGCTCCTTACCCTTCAACAAACCCACAATAACCTGAGCATGGACCACACTCTGATGGAGTGACTAGTTCCCTTTCCTCTCATATTGTTAGCTAGCTAGTTTCTTAGCTAAGGAAAATGATGATCACTTCTCAATCCACATCAAGTGCCCTTGGACCTCAAAAAAAACCCTCTTCTTATGAGAAGTTCCTCGAGGTCCTTATAGTGAAGACCACATCACCTAAGAATTCTTAACAACCTAGTGGTAAAAGGATTAAAAAGAAAAAAAAGGAGTACGCATGCTTATGAGAACCTAAAAAACCAACCTAATGAGGGTGGTGGCATGAAAAAAAAAATTCACAAGGTTAAGCCCCCTTGTAATATTTGTTAGCGTGGGAATTTGACTCACAAGTTCCTTCATATAGAAGAATCTCATCATCTCCTTACACTATTCACAACTACCCAATATCCAACAATGTTAACTCATCCAATACCCACCTAGCCACAACAACAAATGGTTGCATAGGCTCCCCAACCTCTGCAAGGGAGAAATGGGCTGCCACGATTTTATCATGTTGTAACGAATCCACCTACCCTTATGTGTCAGGAAGAGGTTAACATGACTACATGACAAAAATCCTATGACTCTCCAAAGTCAAGTTATTCTTCTAAGGACTCAACCACCGATATATCTTCTCCATGACCTGTTATGTTAGATAATCCTATAGAACCAGAATATACCCCCCTCGAAGGGTGTTGTTAAAAAGTTAACATAGAATCCCAATGTGTGAGCTACCCAACACTACACTATTATTCAGGACCTTGCCCAAGCACCATGTGTCATGCATGTTATGTGGGTTTTACAAAGCTTCCTTTGGCAACACAAATCCTTTTTGACTACTATGATAGGGGTGGATCCATCACAGTCTAGTTTAATCACCATTAATGTTGATGCTCCTTGTTATAAACTCTCCCATCAGATTTCCTTTTAAATATCAATATCTGTATTTAATGGTAACATATACCACACTTTGGTGGATGAAGGGTCTTCTACTTGTGGTATCTCAGCATCATGCTAGAAATATCTTAGGTCTCCAACACTTACTAATTCTACTACCACTCTACAATCCTTTCATTGACACCATTTTCTGCTTCAAGGGGTTCTTCCAAATCTTTTCATTGAGCTAGGGAAAAAGACTACCTATGTTGATGGAAAAGTTGTATCTTATCCCTTCGATTATAATCTATTCTTTTTCTATATTTTGGTTCTGCCATGTGTGATTTTGTGTCTTTGGTGTTTCATTTTATTTTCTCTCCCCATGAAAGTAAGATTATCATGACAGGTCAGATTGATTATTGCATATTATTGACCAATCTACCACTAGAGGAATTATTGTGCCATTCATAGGAGATAACCCTTACAAATATGGGATTTTTGGCGTGGAATTTTGTAAAATTACACATCCTATTGGTGTCCTTCCTTTACCCACACCTAACATTCCTTCTTCTTCTGCCATTTCTCCTATGCGCATGATCATTTTTTTCACCTTTGGACCCCATAGGTCATCTAACCCTTGTATGGTGTCTTCCTTTATAGATGTAAATCCACATGTTAATCTTATGCCACCATTAGTGGAAGAGATTTTCATCTTTGATAGTCCTTTGAGTACCTCCTATCGTTGGTTAGAAACTCCACATCAATATGGAATTTGATCAAGATCATTTTCCTACAAAGGTTTTCAATTTTCCTCTTCCATGCCACTCCCTTGATATTGAGCCTTCTTCTTGACAAGTCATCTTGGAAGTATTTGATTCACCAATTGTTAATCCAAGAGAGATTATGTCGCTATATGCCTCTAGTCCCATCGAATTGGAAAAGGTAGATATTGGAAAACTAAATATTAAGTCAATACTGGGGTCGTTTTCTCTGATATCCTTGGAAATGTCACCCCTGTATTGAACCAAGTCTTGGTTTTCTAATTCTAAACTTCCTAATGAACTATCCACGTCACATATTCTTGTCGAAAAGTTTATTGTAGCCCCTTTATGTCTTGATAGTCATTTTCAAGGTTCTATATTAGCTCATGAGACCACTCATATTGTATTTCCTTGTGTCATTCCCGATAATGTTATGGGTCTAATATTCCCCTGGTATCACCAAAATTTAAGAATTATAGAATTCAAATATTTATGGCAAGGCCCCAATATGGTGTGCCAAAAGGTACTTCCACTCCTCCATGACTTCATAAATGGGAGTCCTTGGCTTGTGCTCGACAATGGGCACACCTTGACGTGACCTATCAAATTGACTTGTTCTTCTACATAGTATATATAGGAGTGTGTGTGATCTTTTTGTCCCTTTTGAATCTAGTGTCTGATGCGATACTTTTTTTAGTACAACATATATGCCACACAAAAAAAATTAAAAATTAAAAAACATATGGTTTTTTTTTTTTACATACTCCATGTATTATTTCTTTAATTATGTGATTTAACCCTTTTTCTGGATGATTTTTAAATGATAGGGTGGTGTTTTTATTGCAAAATCCATTGGACCTTAGGTGTGTTTATATTGAAATTGGAATTTAGGGTTAGGTATATCACTATCATATTTGTTACATTCTTGACCATCCTTACCATCTTCATTGTGCCTTAGGTTAAACCCCATTACGTTGTGAAATTATCTCGTCTCTCTTATGCACGTCGTAACTTGGTAGTATATCTTACCTATACATTAATGTCCTAGTTTAGTACCTATTTGCAGTGTTGGTATCCATGTAGTGTCCCATTTACTCTCTTTCAAAATCCCTCCTTTAACATGCCATATCCTAGAATCTAAGCCTCATCTACTCTTCCATATCACTTTTTGGCCTTACTCGAGGAAGATTTTGTAGTTTATCGCTCAAGATCACCACATTCTATTAAGCATACTTTTACACAATGAGGCTTTGTTTCATTTCGCCACCATTGTAATACTTTTTTTGGTCCACCATCTAGTTTCATTTGGCATTTTACCCTTTCCTGGAGGGACTGATGCAATGAGTGGTCTTATTTTCCAAACTCCTTCCCGCTTTATGTTTTCAATGGTTTCATCATACCAAAACTAGTTTCTACCCTTTTACCACTCCTTCCTTATGGATGATTTTCTTGCTGGAATTGTTTTCATGCTCTTTAAATAATGAAATTTTCAAGTCCATTTTCCTTTTTGTTTCATGACTCTTTAAGCCAATTAAAATATGGAGCTTCTTTTCCCCATATTTTCATGCTCGTAGAACCTATATGAAAATTCCTAGCTCTTTCCATATTTCTTGATCGCTAATTACATTTAAAATAAATGAGTGATCTATTTTCCATTATCATGGTCATTAAATATTGAGAATTAAACGAGTGTATTTTTATCTCTTTTTTTAGCCCTTTTAAAGGCTACGAAAATGAAACCTATTGATCATACTTTTCTTCTCTTAATTTCTCATAAAACAATGAAGGAGACAAAAAAGAGAAAAGGTAAGGGAATAATTTATTTATTTTAGTAATCAAAATAGATGTCACTGCTATGTCACCCTTGAACATGACACTTGTTTGAGTCATTATATCACAACTCGATTTTAGTTTACCTAAGAATCATACCATACATAAGAGTCTATTTACTCCTCCAACTAGTTACTATTCTAGTCACTACAGAGTATGCTTCAATGATTCTGTGTTATTTCATGATATCAAATGCTATTCATTAATCATAATTTAAGTCACTCTTACATCACGTCATTATGTGTTCACGGGAAATATTATCGTGTGTTGGACATATGAAGTCCTTGCTGACCTATTTGTGTCTACCATCCATGTGACAGTTCTACTTAACCATTTCTAGACTTCATCCATTCACATCATCTCTCATTATATTCCATGTCAATTGATGGTAGATACATCAAGGCCCTCCTTCAGAGATATTATCTTGTCAACTTTGGCTCATCTCCCAGGAGCTTAATCTAGGAACTGGTAGTACCTTGGAGTTTGCAATCCTCAGTGATCTTCGTCATGATCAACAATGGGTTTACATCATTGAATCCTAATCATTAAAGTATACAAGTGTTTGACTTTAGCTCATGTGTTCAATCTTAGTGTATTGTGTAGAGTACCTTGGGGTCCATTTTTATCATTGATGGGCCTCCTCGCATATGTTAACAATATTCCTCATTAGCTGGCGATTAGGCGAATTCTACCATGCTTGACATCAACACATCTATTTACTTGATATATCATTCATACCATCGAGGTTATGTAGAAGACCCTAAGTTAGGTACATCTCACTCTTAAGTTACACACTTCCCAGGTTGCGTTGGAGATATGTATCATTCATGTAAACTCAGGACTACTCTAGGACACCTAATTTGTTATGTGTCCATAGTCCAACTAATGTATACTGTGACATAGATCCACACAGTATTTGTTGGTGGCTATGATCATTCAGATGTGTCACATGGATATATTATGTATTTTTTATGGCCATGTATTATCATTTCATGTCATTTATCTATAGTGTATGTTTTGTAGCCATCTTTAGTTTCTATTTACGACCAAGAATAGGTATTCCATCCTCTGGGATGTTATCAGAAGATTTGGGACTCCAAAATCTAGTTTTACTTGATCCATATTCGCATATTTTTCTCCTTCGTCTGATTTTATGCTCTGAGTCTTGTTGTAAATAATTTCATCCATAAATTTCTCTTTTGACCTCATGCATTATGGGGCATATGTTATAACCCTATTTTCCATTCTAATATAGTGACACAACCCAAGTTCAACTTACCTGAGTTTCTCACTAGAATCCATCCCCTAGCCATATCTCAATTGTCATACTAATGAGCATTTTCTCAATTGGCTTCCTTATGAAATTCTTATTATCCCATAATTATAAATTTTGACAAAACAATTATCGTAAATTACTCAATTACATGGTACACCCTTTCAACATGGAAATCCCACATACATAAAATAAAAGGTTAAAGGGGATGCATTATATCCAAAAACTTAGGTAAGGTGAACTCTAGTCTCTCTCAATATAATGCATGGAAAATAGGGTTACAACACCTCGTTCTAGTTTTTTCTTTCTGAAGAAGGACCAATCTTACCATCCCTTGCACCATTAGCTCTTTTCTCCCCCTATGTGTGGAAAACCAATTGTAAAACGAGTCCAACCTCAAACCTAGTGAACATAAATCTCACGCTTTATCACTAAGCCATGGGAGTTGCCTGGTATATATTGCAGAAGGAATTTATTTAAAGTTTATGTGTCGACGATATGTGGGGAGGGATATAGTAGGATCCTGCCATATCTAGTGGTTCTGCCATGTCCCCCAATATATTTATCGACTCAGCCATTTAACATACATCTCAAAGAATTGGTTAAGGCCTTGGGACATAAAAATTTAATATATATGTTGTATTGTGGTATGGTGGGGTGGTGGGTTCATTCACCCCACCACCTTAGACTTTGAAAATTAAATTATATGCCATATATATGTAACATAACCACAACCGAGTATCAAAAACCAATCACACTTATTATGACTGAACCCCTAACCTGGGGCTTTATAAATTTGCTGCTCAACCATTGAGCCACAATTTTATTTGTTGAATAATTTACAGTTCCAAGTACTTTTAAGTTGTGACAGAGAATGTTTTTGGATTATTGTGGCCATTTGGAGACCGTTTTGAGTGCGGAAAGAGTAAAAATAGGGGTTTTAAGGCCTTTTTAATGCACCAGTTGAATTATTTTGACAATATGGAGCTTATATTTTATGTATAAACATTTCTATCATTATATGATCAAAGGCTCAGTATTTTAGTTGAAAAATGAAAGTGCTCAAAATTGAATAAAACTATAACGACATTGACCATTCTATCTCAAGGAATCCAATGCAACTTGTTTCGTTGAAAAATAAGTTTGGATGAAGGAGTTATGGTCTGCTGATCGTCATTAAGAACAGACAATTTTTTATTAAAAAATTTCAGAACAGATACGGGTTGATGACATGGAAGCCCAGTCAGCATTAAAGGAATCTTCTTCAGCTTTTATTCCAATGTGACTGTGATAAGGTTCACTGCGGGATTCTCCAGTTTGGTTTGTGAAGGTAAAATTTGTCCAATGACCTCCTGATGTTGAATTTGGGTTTATAGATTTATGTGCTGGAAAATCATTTTTTTGTTATTTTAATATTTTATTGATATATATATTATTATATATATTTATAATATATATTATGGCTTTATATCGTATGTTATATTTTATAAATATATATATATATATATATATATATATATATATATTAATGTTTTATATCAATTTTAAATTTTAATTAACAATTATAATTCCACATATCTATACATTTTATTAACCCTAAGTTTGAATTATCATGGTGGGTCTCATCTATATTATCATGATAGATTTCAATACGGTGGCCTAAGTCCTAAGTCAAGGTTCGAATATGCAATGTATTTTAAATGGTGGAAGTGTTATATCATATGGCACAAATTAATGTTTTATTAAATGGTACGTTGGTAATACATTAAACGACATTAACCTATGGTTTAATGGAAATGTAAATTCAGTGGCATAACATTAAGGTTGGAGTGGTTATAGAAAAGGTGTGTTGCAAAAACAAGTAACGGGGCCAAAGTCTGGGTTTGAACCCGTGAACCTCCCCCACAAGAACTACGTGCCTCTGGCATTGGGCCATGGGCCCGTTTCATTGAACTATATGGTGCCGAATCAGTAATTGATGTGTATTGTAGTATCCGAGAACAAAACGAAGGGACCAACCCGTGGACCAACCACTCACCATATGACCTCTACTCCGTGACCATATGGAGGGCTAGAGCGTAAACACGATTTGCGCTAACCACCAAATTTAAACAACACTTATCACTAGCATAATGGCATAGTTAATTCAGTGGAGTTTTTGGCGGAGCACCAATTTTGGCGCCAGCTCCAGATTTAGTCGGAGTTGACTCCACTTCTCTAGATTTTGAGGAAAAAATGCAGGAGAATTTGTTTTTTCCATATCTGAGGCAATTTTAGACAAAATTGAGCCTCACAAGAGTCATTCTTAGTAGATGTTTTGAAGCCATTGGAACAGGTTGCAGAGGTAGAAGAGGTCATCTACAGAGGTTTTTTTTTCCTTGAAGAATATTGAAGCCTAGGGCCACCAAGAGGGAAGGCCATGCCCAGAGCATCTAGAAATCAAATTGAGTAAACAAATATTCATTTCTGATAGATTTCAACATCTTACTCATTGGAACAAGTTCCAAGAGAATTTGATGCACCTAAACAACATTTTATGCACAATTGAGCTAATATAAAGGCCCAAGCTATGGAGCTCGACCAAGGAGATGTAGCCCATGGGGGGTGAAATCCTTCATCAAAAATTTGTTTTAATGTTTCAGTTTGTGATGGTTTGTTTTTATTTATGTTGTCGTTGTTCAACCATTTAAATTCATTCTTTATTCTTTCAAAAACACTCATAATATTCAATTTTAATTACCTCTTTGACACACATAAGCAACAAGGGAACCTGTACATCAAGCATCAGATCAGTAAATATGCTTTATATCTAAAAATTAAATTAGCACAACAAAACTAACATTCAAAGTCAGATCAAATTGGTATCAGAGAAAAAGGTTGCTAAAGGATATTTGCTTGATAGCTTCTTGAAGTTTTGTGCAAGTTAATGGTCGCAATTTTGTGTTTCTAACAAGGTTAAAGTTGTACAAAGGTGAAGGGAAGTTGTTGTTTGCAAGTCCTGAGATTAGGACCAGAAGAACGAGAGTTGAAAGAGCATCATCCTCACCCAAAATTCCACTCATAGCTTCACTTGAAGAACCTCAAGTTTTTTCTCAAGAAGCTGAGATTGAAGAGGTGCAATTTGTGCAAGAAGTTGAGTTGATTGAAAAGGTACAAGTATCAGAAGTTGAGCTTGAATCCTTAGCCGTTATTTCAGGTGTGGGAGAGACTCAAAAAAATTTAGAAGAGGAATATTTCAAGGGATAATTCAAGGACATTCAGATAATGGTTAAAATCATGTTTGATGCATTTACTGTAGAAAGAGAAGGAGAAGGTTCTAAGCCTCCACATGGAGAAGGAAATTTAGATGGTAAGAAGGATGAAGGGAAGCGTTCAAAGCGCAGCAGAGGAAAGCAACCTCCGTATCCATGATTTTCATCATACTCATCATCCCCATCTGCATCATCTTCCATTTACACCACAAAAACCACTCATACTCACTCAAAAGCCACAAAAGGAAAAAATCCATTACTCAACTGGAAATTATGTTTTGACTACCCTGTACAATGGTGATGTAAATGCATTGAGTCTTGACAAGTAGATAGGTCAATTGGAGGTGTATTGAAGAATTCAAAACCTTCATGAAGAAGACATAAATATTGAGTTGGCTTCATTAAGGCTAGAAGGATCTCCACTAGCTTGGTGGGAAGCAAAGACTCAAGAGGAAATGAAAATCCATGGTAAGATATCCATTCCTTGGGTTGAGCGTATTTCCTCCATTAAAATAATGTTTTGTCCATTAGCCTATATTAAAAAATCTATTATAAGTTGGAAAAATTTTAAGCAAGGCAAGGGCCCAACAGTTCAAGAGTATACCCAGGAGTTTAGAAACAAAGATTTTTTGTTAGAAATAAATTTGAATTCTCAAGATACACTCTTCAAATACATTGGGGGTTTACATTCCTATTTGAACAATACTATTTTTGTTTCCCCCTTGCCTCTAAGTGTGTGGCTTGTACACAAACTTCCCCCCATTCCTATTTGAAGAATAATATTCTTATTTTTAACCCAAGAAATTTAGATGAAGTTTGTGTACAAGCCACACACTTAGAGGCAAGGGGGAAACAAAACATAGAGGAGAAAAGTGAAAGTGAGGGTAAAGGGAAAGGAAAGTTTTATGGAAGAGGAAAAAGGAATAGCTCTGTAAAAAGGCAGAAGGAAAAACTCACATGCGAAAATTGTTCAAAGACTGGCCATGGTGAAGACCATTGTTGGAAACTTCACCCAGAACCAAACAGACTGAAAGACAAAGAGAAGGGAAAAACCATTGCTATAGATGAATCTCATTAAGGGTTAGATTCAGGAGATGAAACAAAGATTACAACCATGGGTTTGAAAGGTAAAAATGTTGCAAGCACTAGTTCTTCAAATTGTTCAAATTAAACTCATGATGAAGATACAACAATAGAAATTTTCCATATTAGAGTTGTCTCTAAACATACCAAGATTGATACACATTTTGATAGTGGGTCACAAGGTAACTTGATTTTTGAAGATTTGGTTAAGTAGCTAGGCCTTGAAACTATTAGAAATCCAAGAACAGATCCTTTGGGTTGGATATGCAAGAATGCAAAATTGTAGGTTACAATAAGTGCTTTCTAAGATTTTCCATTAACTCAAATGTTCTTGATGAAGTTGAGCTTGATGTGGTGTCACTTGGGATATCAGGTATTGTATTGGGAAATCTTTATTTATATGATATGAAAGTTGTATTTCATCGCCATTAGAACAAGTATCACTTGTTTAAGGATGGTATTGAGTACATAATCAGATCGCATAAGAAGAAGACAAGTTTGTCTCTTATACATGCAAGTAAAATGAAGAGGATAGTGAATGCAAGTCAGAACTTGACATTGTTGATGATCAAAAAAAGAGATGTATTGAATCACAAAAAGATGCATATGAATTTAGAGACATAGGCTTAATTAGAATTAATGACATTTATAAATTCTTCGGTGGGAATTTTTCTAATCCCAATTTTGTACATTTTCACTGGTATAACATTTCAAGAACCCAAGTCATTAGTTTTAAACTTTTACCAAGATTACAATTTGTGCACAGGTGTAAATAAGTTATTCATTCAAATCAGGTGTATAGTGATATGGAAAATAGTAGAGAACACCATTTGCAATGGAAATCACTTAGAAATAAGGAAGAATGATGATATGGCAACCATTTTTCTGAGATGGGTAAAACAGATTTAAAAATTGAGAAATTGTCATTTTTTCAAATCAATTGCAAGAAACGGACACGTAATTTGAGGAATGTGAAAGATTGTTTGTCAAAAATACATATATATTTAGCCGCATAGGATTATTTACAACTAATGACATCTGTAAAATCTTGAGAGGTAATTTTTCTAAGCCCAATTTTATACATTTGCACTTTGTTCTTGAAAAAAAATTTCAAAAATTTAAGTCATTAGTTTTGAATTTTCACCAAGAGACATATAAATTATGCACAAGTATAAATAAATAATTCATTCAAATCATGTGTATAGTGGGGTGGAAAATAGTAGAACATAACATTTTCAACTGAAATCACTGAGAAAGAAGGAAGACAGAGGGAAGAATGAGGGTATGACAGAGATTTTTCTGAGCTGGGTAAAACTAGTTTAAAAACTAAGAGATTTTCATTTCTCAAATAAATTGAAAGAAAATAATACAAAATTTGAGGAATATGATTTTTTTTTTGTCACAAATGCATCTTTATTTATCCCCATAGGCGTATTTCCAATTAATGACATATGTATAGTCAGTGATAGGCATTTTCCTAACCCCAGTTTTGTACATTTGCACTTTGTTCTTGACATAACAACTCAAAAACTTAAGTAATTAGCTTTTAATTTTGATCAAAATAATTAAAAATTGTGAATAAGTGCAAATAAATCATTCATTCAAACTAGATGTATAGTAAGGTGGAATATAGTAGCAAAACCCATTTGCAACTAAAATCTTCTCTCTTTATCGATATCCATGATCCAGGTTGATATTGGTGGCCAAATGCCTATTCCACTTGGGGCACCACAATTGTTTCTTTCATTTTTTTAGTTTCCTTAATTGTAGCACAATTTACTATTTTTAGCCCCTTTTCACGTCCTGAACTTCCAGAGATGTTTTGAGGCCCTAAACAACATTTTTTGGGCATGAAATGTTCGTCGAATAGGAGTCAGACACTCAATAATTTCTAATAGTAATTGTAGTCCTCAGATAGATATTTTTAATGATGTATCATTTGTGTAAAACAGAGATATTATGCCAAAGTTACGACCCCAAGAAATTGATGTACCAATTTACCCCGATGGGGCCCATAATCTGGTGTTTCATCTCCTAGGGTTAGGTTTTTTGATGTTTAGGGTTTTCCATTGTTTCTCATAAGAAATATCACTTTGAGCATCATTGTAACATAGTTTAGAGGCATGTAGCCACCACATCTCTTCTCAGAGATAAGCTACCACCGCCCTAGCTAGTTTATTTTCATTCCATCTGTAAGTGTATTTTAGTCATTTTGTATTAATGAAATGAAGTTATATTTCCATTGCATCTTTGTATTTATGGTTATATTTGTATTCTGTTGCATTCCTGCATAAATCCATATCATTGGTATTAGAGGAGACTTCTCTTTCTCTGTTTTTCTTTACATGTTCCCATCAAGGTCATGGTATAAGGAGTTAGGGCTCGATTTGGTTGAACCCTTGCAAGATCAACCTTGCAAACCCTGGCGACCTCCCATGGCAGAAGAAAATAAAGACAAGGGAGCAGGATATCTTATCAAAATATTTCTCGAGGAGGCCCTCGAGAAAAAAAGGAGCACGGTGATGGATAAATTTTCCCATATCCTTCAATGAATTCCCACCTACGGCGCATTTACTTCTAGCACCCACTCTGGAGGTGCCACTCCCTTCAAGGTACAGGTAAACTGTGATATTTATATATTTGAAGGCCAGATAGATGCAGAAATCCTAGATATATGGTTGAATTTTATGGAATTGTATTTCTTCGTCCATTATTTCTCCGACGAAGAAAATATTACTTTTTCACTCCTCAAAGCCACCCCCCATATCAAAGACTGGTGGGAAACCTACTGTGAGCAAAAGGATGAGAGGGAACCCTCTCTGTTCTCAGATGCACCCACTTGGAATTCATTCCGAGATGGCATCATAGAACAATATTATCCTATGGGGAGCTATGAGGACAAGTACATCCAATGGACCATGCTACGACAACAAAGGGATTGAGATGTGTAGGAGATTATGAATTTTTTCCATGCCCTACTCACAAAGTTGGGTATTAACGATTCAAAGAGACATTTGGTGCTCAAGTACCGCAGTTGTTTGCACCAATAAATTCAGGAAGAAATTATGTTCCTCGACTCTACCTCACTTGTCGCGGCATATTTATATGCCACCAAGATTGAGCATAAATTTAAGAAGAGGAAGCGAGACTTTGGATCCGCGAATCTAAAGCGAGGGAAATATGTCCACAAACTGTAGAACAAGGGGAAAATCCAAAGTGGGGTGAATCAAAATGGCACCAAAAATCCAAATAAGGACACGAGGAAGTGGTGTGAATTTGATAACAACCCCACTCACAACAAAAGTGAGTGTCAGCCCAAACAGTCACTAGTGGCCGAACTGAAGGGATATGAATCAGATGCATGTTTTGATTATGAGTCAAAAATGGACAAGGCGAATGAAAAAGGGAAGAAAATAATGAAAGAAAAACCCAGCGCCACCGTTTCGACCACTAAGATCCAGAAGGAAGAACCCGAAGATCCATAGGAGGGAGATCACCTCTTCCATTCCCAAATGTGGGGTTCTCCACTACAATTCCTTGTCGATAGAAAAAGAAAAAAGAACCTCATTTCAGCAGAGGTCGTGAAGAGACCTAGCCTACCCACCACAACCTGTAGGCGTATACCTTTGGGTGGCTTCACCATGGAAGAGATCTCTGCATCCGTAGGCAGTGTCGCCTTTCATACGACATCAAACCATTCACGGATGAGGTATTGTGTGATGTTTCTCCTCTTGATGTGTCTGATGTATTATTATGCCAACCATACTTGTGGAAGCAACATGCTTTGTATGATTCTAGGCCTCATGTTATTATTATTACTTTGGGAAATAAGTTTTAGAGGATACCGAAGGTAGTATTGCCTCTTGCAATCTCTTTGATTACTACAAAGAAACAAAATAAGATTATTTCCCAAACTAGGAAATCCATTTTCATTACAATTTTCCCATAGGGAAAGAAGAATATTGTGGCCACAACCTCCAAATAGGGCTCCCCTACATGAGAACAACAGATTGAAATAATCTCGAAGGAACAAAAGGACATTTTCTCCTCACCCACAGAGGTTCCTCTACACTGTCAGGTCAAGTGCTCCATTGATCTGATTCCAGGTGCGCTGCTGCATGATGTTACCATACCTCATGCGACCACAAAGAAAGAATCCACACATGTATTGTCGGAGGCTGATAAAGCAACTGATTTTATTGAATGTATCTAGCTGGTCCATGACATCTTGGAGAAATCCAATTCCAAGTACAAGTAGCGGCATGATCAACATCGGGTGCCACACAAATTCTAGGTGGGCGACCAAGTTTGGTTGCATTTACATAAAGAACGCCTAACCAAAGCTCATCGGAAGCTCAAAATACTCTGATATGGGCCTTATATCATTATCAAGGCTGTAGAAGATAATGCATTTAAGCTCAAAATTCCCCCATTCCTTGGCCGACAACCATTATTCAATGTAGATTTTCATTGGCCATACTTTCCACCATTACTGGACACATCCCACATTCCTCATCTCATGGAGGACCTGAACGCAATGGGGACCATTTCTTCCTAAGGGGGGAGGAATGATCGAAGTGGATATTGGTGGCCACCCACCTATTCCACTTGGGGCCCCACCATTTTTCCTTTCAGTTTTTCAGTTTCCTTAATTATAGCACAATTTACTATTTTTAGCAGTTTTTTGGGTCCTCAAATTATGGAGCCATTTTGAAGCCCTAAACAAAATTTTTTGGGCATGAAGCGTACATAAATATGATTTGGATACTTTCTATTTTTTTTCATTAGTTTTATTCCTCATATATATCTTTTTAAAGATGTCTCATGTGCGTTAAACAGAGATAGTATGCCAAAGTCACGACCCCAAGAAATTGATGTACAAATTTACCCCGATGTGGCCCATAGTCTGGCGTTTCATCTCCTAGGGTTATGTTTTTAGATTCTTCAGGTTTTCCATTGTTTCTCAATAATAAATAGGCCTTCGAGCCTCACTGTAACAAATTTTACAGCCATGTAGTTGCCACGTCTCTTCTATAAGAGAAGCTACGAGTGCCCTAGCTAGTTTATTTTCATTCAGTCTGTAAGAATATTTCAGTCATTTGATATTAATAAATGAAGTTATATTTCTGCTACATATTTATATTTATGGTTATATTTTTATTCTGTTGCATTCCTGCATAAATCTCGATCAGTCTACCAATGTAGAAATTCATCATATCTACCAATGTTCAAGTTTTAACAAATATGCACACTCTGGCCAAACCAATTACAATTGTAGTAATGAAATTTTAAATAGTGCATGCTTTCACAAAACCTAAGCTTAATATATAACCTTGCATCATGTGTGACAATTCTCCTACATAATTATGTTTCCCACTTATACACAACTTTCATAAAGGGAAAGTCAAAGAAAAACATAGAATGTTGTATGAAATATAAAATATAAATATTTGAGTTCAAAGTAACGATATAAAAATGAACAAGAGTGTAGAATAGTAAAATAAAAATCTACAATTTGAATCAATCAGATTGGCTAGTAAATGAAGTCGAGGTGTGCATTTTAGTGAAGCAAGGAAATTTTGGCATGTTTCACAACAATGCACACCCAACCCTCATTTCAAAACCAAATTCAATGATTCAACTTGGAGATTATTTTTTTAACTCATAAGTAACATTAATACATTTAAATATTTGTATTGTTTCAGATATATATTTCAGTTTCT
Source organism: Pinus albicaulis (assembly GCA_034641835.2). Lineage (NCBI taxonomy): Eukaryota > Viridiplantae > Streptophyta > Pinopsida > Pinales > Pinaceae > Pinus > Pinus albicaulis. Next base: position 365,197,884 of record CM076574.1, on the reverse strand, counting down.
CAAGAATACTCCAAATTGCATGGATTTCATATGGTAAATACTAGGGTTTGTGTGCCTAAAATAAATACACCCTAGGACCTGTAATTAATTTGTAGTGATATAATTATCATTCCATCCTATGGGTCTGCAAAATGGTACCCCATCCTTGTGGTGTAACAATTCCCTAATGGGCCTCAGTTTTATGGTGTAACGATGACCCAATGGCCCTGAGTTCCTAGGTATAACAATAGATTCTTCATGCCTTCTTATCTATCATATGAGAAAATATTATGACATAGATACGAAGAAGATATGTTGAAACCTATGATAGAGATATCATGACAGACCTATCAATTTTTTGTTGCATTGGTATTGCTAATGTTCTCTCTACATAATTTCTTATGGTGATATGGAGTGAATGCAATGTGAAAATGTTGAAAATGTTTTAAAATGCAATTATCTATAGAAAATACTTCTATCCCTATGAAAATTAAATTTGTTTCTACTCTATTGTTTAGTAAATATGTAGCAATGTAAAAATATGTAAAATAATAACATAAACAATCTACAATTTGAATCAATCAAACTATATGTAAAAAACAAGTGTACGGGTAGAATTATCGGTAGAATATATTTTTAATAGAGTATAAATAGTACTTAAAACATAAATATTAATTAAGACTAGCATTTTTTTCCCCATGTAACACACTTTACCACTAGTGTGTATATCAATTTGGTTTCATTACTCATTTATAACTTAGTTTATGCAAACATTATAGAGCTAATTAAATTACTCTATAGTGAATGTAGTGGATTATTGAAATTTTCTTTATTCTTCTGAATGCATTATATTAATATTTTATTTTATTTAAAAATATTGTTATGTTATTGTAACCTTTCTATGTTTAATTTTCAATGGAAAAAAATACCTGATGGCGCAAGACTAGACGGAAGTTAGACTAATTGTTATGCCTCAACATGATCATATTATTTGACCTGGTTCGACACTGAAGTTGGTTATCGATGAATCAAATTTTTTGGTGATGGGTGAGTTGAAATTTTAAACATTAGATGGGTCAAAAATTTGAAATTAGATACCCACCAATTATTGAACTAAAAAAAAATCATGCTCTTTATCCTCTACTAATTTTTTTAGTGTTGATAGGCATGGACACGGAGAGAAAAGAAAAGGCTCCTTTGTCCCCACCTAGGTGTCAATATGAAGTCCACCCATTCTCTCCATTTTAAAGGATATTAAGTATTCAGACAAAGCTTACACAATATTTTTATGTTTATCCCTTTTCCTTCTAGAAATTGGAGTTGCAAAGGCATTGTCCGTTCTGTGAGCACAGGGTGGATTTAGGGTTAAATTGAGGGATATTTATTTATGTATTGGTCTATAATGGTATGCTTATCATAAGTGTTTGTTGAAAGTTTATGCATATTGTGTATATGTTGTTCTAATATTTTTAATATATAATTTTTAAAGCACTGACAACGAGACTCTTAGCACTAAGTTTTAATAAACAGAGTTAAAGCGCTGATAATGGGAGTGTCAATGCTAATTTGTAATAAATAGGTTTAAAATGATGACAAGGAGAGTGTCAATGTTACTGAAGTTTCGAAAAATTTAAAAATGTGCTAACAGTAAGACTTTTAGCGTTATTTTGTGTTTGGAAATAAATAGGGAAATTGAGATGACAACTAGAGTAGCAGTGCATTTTTGTAAAAATGGTGAGTTAAAACTCTGTTTTTTGCTGTACACAACAATAAATTAGGGAACACTTTGAAAACAAATGAGAACGAATTTTACAAAACCGAAAGAGGCTTTTGTCCATAAGAGACCGATTTAAAACAACCTCTCTGAGTTTCCTCACAACTATCATGGTTTTGAAGTTTCTAAGGGATCATTGGAATCTATTTTTTAGGAATTCATGAAGAAAAATATCATGGACAGTTGTTGACTTGGATGCCACCTCATAAAAATCAACTTGGGGATCCTTAGGTCCAGCCATGACTCCAAAAAAAACATGATATTTAGATATAGATAGGTTTTGAAAGATGTTTATGTGCATCAATTTACATATACATTGATATTTTAAAAATTTTGTAATTAAGAATATGCTAGAAACATGTTGTAAGTTGTAGTCTTTTCTATAAAGACAGGTTATGTAAAATAAAACAGGTTTGGTGTTTATTTGAAACATAGCATCTTTGTGTATTATTTGAGAAGATCTTAAATATAGATATTTTCATGAGCACTTGCAGAAATTCTTGTGTCGTAGTTCCCTGTCTATTTTCTTCTTTTTTTTAAACCTTCTTCATGTCTAGAAACTAAGTATGCAAGATTTGGATTCATATTTTATGCTCATTTTTATTTATTTCTCGGGAATTAGTACTTCTTGTTCATCTAATTTTTAATACTGATTTTCTTTCATTTTCTCTCTGAATTCCTTAAAATGTCAAAGGAATTACTGCTACCCTATTTTTGTGTTTTTCTCATCAAATCTATACGTAAATAGAGACACCATGCCCAATGGTATATTTTTTACATAGCCCAACCAAAATTTAATTGTAATTATCAGAAAAATCTGGCCATAGAACTTAAATGTGTAAGCCTACTACTACAGTGACCTAGAGTAGTTGCATTTAAGGGAGATATCCCTCTCCATGTTGAAGGGCCAGCTTTCAACCTCAAATAGGTTTGAGGTTACCTTAGAGTTTTCCTGAATCCATGGTTTTCTACAAGGTATAAGATTTTTGACGTTGTTTCGAGGGATGCAAAACTTCATGTCAAATCATCCTTGGGAGAATCATAACGATTTGATCTACTCTTTGATGTTGAACAAAGGACAAACACAGAAAGGTTGTGCATCATTCACCTAGCAACTCCATTCTCAACTGAATCTAGAGCTCAAAAATGTCATGGCAACTCCACTCACTGAATAATCAATTTTTTGAAGAATTTTTTGGCGACTCCACTTTCTTGAGATGGATCCACAATCTGAAAGGTATGCTCCTATGAATCGTTCTCATATTCATGTCTTTCCAAATTTTATTCCTTGCATAGATTGGTAGACATATCTGCAAGATTCAATGATCAAGGAGGATATTATGTTGTTATTCAGTTAATTTAATGTCATATGCATATACGAAAGCTAGAGGTTGAACTGCATGAGGATTTTTTAATGAAACTGTGATGGCTACCTGCGAGGGAAATGCATGATCTTAGTATGAAAAGTTACCACTTAGTAGCTTGTATTCCCTTAGATAATTTCACACAGTGTTTTATGAGCATTTTAAAGAGAATTACCCTTTCTTACTGCTAGTTTAAAAATTTTGTACACATGTTGAAGGCTTCATTAAACATATGGAAAACATGTTTAGTGATGAGGAGTTGAACAATGAATAGATTGTAGAATTTTTGAATGAAACCCATTTTCAACATAATGAAAAGAATATGCAGGTTAATTTTCATACTCAAGATATTTTTCACCAAATAACATTTTCTCCCTTGGATGAAAACAAAATCGATGAAGATCTTAGTGAGCACAATCATATTCATTTTTTTGTGGGTGATAAAGACATGTAGCAAGTTGATCAGTTTTCTTGTAATCATGAGTGTGAGTACATGCATTCAAAATGTTTTTCAGATCATTCATTTTTCAGAATCCTTATGTGAAAATCAAACTTTTGACATCAAATGTATTGAAGTTTTGGATGAGGTGACTTCTCATGAGGAAGAACTCGTATATACTAGCTTCCTAGATATATAGCATCAGTCCCAAAAAACATTAGCTTCTCCCTTGATATAATATTAAATAGATATGCATCTTAATATTAGCATTCATGTTAATTCTCTTGCGTTTTATGAAGATGTTCAACGATGTTTTCAGTTTTCACATGAATAAGAAAAATATGAGGATACCTAATAAGTTTGTTCTTCAAATTAGTCTTTTTCTCAGTCTTTGTCTCATAAAGGAACTGGTTAAAATTAGAATTTTGAGACTCTGTGCATTAAAACTTTTCAAGTTTTTCATAAGCCATTTATCCAAGAGAACATTAAGTTGATTTCAAATGAAGATTTACTATTTATATGTCTTAACCGTGATTTTGGATTTGAGAAATATAATGATGAAGAGACACTTGTTCTTGATACTTTTGAAAATGGCAATGAAACTTGAGAGATACAAGATGCCATGGTTCTATTTTAAAATGTTTAAGGAAGTGAGAATATTGTCACTTATAAGGATAGTAGGAAAGATGAGAAATCAACTGTATTTCCATTTAAAAATAAAAAAATTGAAATTATAAAACAAGAAGCAGTTTTAGAGGCAAACTTCCCTTTTCTTTTTACTGATCAATAAGAAAAAAAAAATTATAATTTTGAAGATGCGTTGGAAGATCCGTTGGAATTTTCAGTGAAGGAATTTTTTTTAATCATGAAAAAATGTATTGGTTTCAACTATTATGATGATTTTTCATGTTTTAAATTTGTGTTTATGCTTGAATAAGTTGAATGTATGCTTCGGTGAAGACTCCAAATGCTTGATTGGTTGCATTTCCATTTTTGTATGACCTAATTTTAGCAAGATATTGACTAAGTTAGAGTAGGAAATGGCATGCAATGAGCTTGATGGGGCAAGCATGAATTTCAGCTTTCAAACTGTACAGTTCTAGTTTCGGTTTATAGTTGCAGTTTGATTTCAGTTGCAAGTTACAATCTTTCAGCTGGGATTAGCCCAATGGATCATGCCTATGGTCTATAGGGGTTCTTGTTCCCATAAATGATAAAAAAATCCTCGTGGAGCTAACTAACATTTCTAATCTATAATTTTTAAAGCAATGACAACGGGAATCTTAGCACTAATTTCTAATAAACAAGCTTAAAGCACTGACAATGGGAGTGTCAGCGAAAATTTGTAATAAAAATTTTTAAAACACTGAAAACGAGAGTGCCGGTGCTACTGAAGTTTTGAAAATTTTAAAAATACACTAACAACATGAGTGTCAACGTTATCATATGTTTGAAAGTGAAAAAGGGAAATTGCACTAAAAACTCGAGTAGCAGTGCATTTTTGTAAAAATGGTGAGTTAAAACTCTATTTTTTCCTGTTCAATACAACAATTTAGGGACCGCTTTCAGAAAAAATGAGAATGTATTTTACAAAACCGTGAGAGGTTTTGCTCCATAGCGAACCCATTTAAAAAATGTCTCTCGGGTTTCTAACAAATATTATAGTTTTGGAGTTTTGAATTGATCACTAGACCTTATTTTTTAGGAATTCACAAGGAAGAATCTCATGGACGGTTGTTGACTGGGATGCCACCTCATCAAATTCGACATGGGGATCCTTAGCTCCAGCCATGACTCCAAAAACAACATGATATTTAGATACATATAGGTTTCAAAATATTTTTATGTGCATGTATTTACATACACACCAATATTTTTAGAACTTTGTAATTAAGAATATCCTAGAAACAAGTTGTAAGTTGTAGTATTTTCTATAAAATGAAATAGGGTTGTTTTTTATTTGAAACATAGAATCCTTGTGTATTACTTGACTAGATCTTAAATATATAAATTTTCATGAGAACTTGCATAAATTTTGGTGTCGTAGTTCCCTGTATGTTTTATTTGTTTTAAAACCTTATTCATATCTGGAAACTGAGTATGCGAGATTTTGATTCATAGTTTGTGCTCCTTTTTCCTTATTTCTCAAGCATTAGTACTTGTTGTTCATTTAACTTTTAATACTAATTTTCTTTCATTTTCTCTCTAAAATCCTTAAAATGTCAAAGTAATCATTGCTACCCCTCTTTTGTGTTTTTCTCATCGAATTTGTAAGTAAATAGAGACTCCATGCCCAATGGCATATTTTCCACATAAACCATTCAAATTTCATGATTTATCTGAAAAATATGGCCATAGAACTTAAATTTATAAACCTACTACTACAATGACCTAGAGTAGTTGTGTTTTAGGGAGAGATTCCTCTCCAGGTTGAAGGGATAACTTTCAACCTAAAGTAGGTTTGAGGTTACCTTAGAGTTTTTCCTGCGGCTAGGATTTTCTCTAAGAGATAACATATGTGATGGTTTTATGTTTATTATATATATATATATATATATATAGGGACATGGGAATGACCAAGGGAAATATTCGTTCGCTTTGATATTGGAAGTGGAGGCATTTAACAAATTTAATAGTGTCGACTTGAAAATGCTTGCTATACAAATAAACATGACTAACTAAAGCCACTAAAAAATTTCAAGCATATTATCCAAATCAAAGGGAATCAATTGAGTCCCCAACCACTCGAACGAGAAAAATATCAAGAGGAAATAATTAATCATAAACACTAATAATTTGGAACTAAAAACAGAGAATTCCAATACTCAATCCACTCCTGGGACACAAATATCTTCTTCCACCATGCCACATTATGAATATTTCATTTTTAGCTATGACACAAGGATAGAGTACAAAAGGCTTCAGGAGAAATCTATAGATGAGATGTTGGGAATTTTTTTTGTGAATAGGCTGAAGGAATCATGCCTTAAATGGTTGAAAGAAAATCTCCATTTTCCATTCTCAAGGATACCATTGCACCTATAGAAAGAAGTCATTCATGACATGGAGACTAAATTTTCCGTAGTTTAGTCCATAAAAATGGTTAAAGTATAAATGTACTAGAACTGCAAGATATTTACATGCAATCAAAAAAAGAAGATAAAAAAACTCTCGCATGCGCAACGGCTCAAAGAAGGCTAGTTGATGTAAGTATAAAAAGATGGAAAGAAACTGTAAAAATGCAGGAGAAGTTGGATGAGTAGAGGAAGTCCAATCAGGAGAGTATCCATGTCTTCCAATTTTCTCATAATATTATATCTATTTTCTTCATTTATTTTTATAGTTTACTTGTGCATAGTTAAACTTAATTAATATATGTTTTAGGAAAAGGCCCCCAAGGCTAGGCTTGCAATATGAAGTGGCCAGAAAGGTCTACGGGCCTTGATATGTACCTTTATAAGTATATTTAATAGATGAAGTGATATTTTTTTATTTCCTAAATTGAATTAAATTATTGAATATTAATTAGTTTAGCTATTCCATGTGCCATGTTTTGACATGAGGACAAATATGGTCGTCACCTAATAAAATTTGAAAAGGACATGTTACAAAAGAAAAAATGGATTGATTTTGTTATCTAGATGGAGAACGAGGTATCAATAGTTAATTTTTTGTAAGTTAGTTGGATATTTTTATATTTATATGTCAATTTTCATTTGTTCCAACATAGAGTAGAGGAAACATACCCTTGTTTTATGTGTTTAGTGTTATGAAACCAGCTCCAAAAATAGAAGAAAAGAGATATCAATGCCTTCGAATTCATCCACTTTGAGGGGGAAGCCTCCTTTACATAACATAAATGAATAATTCTTGGATGATAAAAATTAAAAAACCTCCTTGTATATATAGGAGTCCATGGGGTCACAATATAATTATAGCCAACCTAACAATAATAATGTAAGGGAAGAATAATAACAATATGGGGGTTACAGGGGTGCAACAATAACAATAAGGGGGCTACACTAACAACAATAAGGGACTACACTAGTAATATAGGGCCCTAACATGCCCCTCTCCTTCAAAAAAGTGTTGTCCTCAACGCTTGAGTAGCTCTGGATGCTACTGTATAAATTTCTCATCCTCCCATGTAGAATATTTAGTAGTTAAGTTCTTCCACCTGATGAGACACTCTGAAATTGATCAACTTCGTAGCTATTGAGTTCTTCTTTCCGTGACTGCATCAGGTTCCAATATGATTTTTCCTTCCTCATCAAGTTATTGCAATATTGTTTGAACTAGAAGTTTGTCACCTATAACCTTTTTTAAGCATGAAACATGGAAAGCTACATGCACTCAAGAAGAAGAAGGAAACACCATTTAAGGACCATAGTGCTTTGGCGAAACTTTATTATCCTTCATAGCTTGCTTGAGGGAAATTTGTTTGCATGGTTTTAGCCATAAAAATACCTAGTCCCCTAAATCAAAACTTCTCTCATTGCGATATTTAGCTGTCTGTTGTTTCATTAAATTTTGTGCCAAATTTATGTTATCCTTTAAGAGTTGGAGAACTTGTTGTTGATGCTCGATGTGATCTTCCACTGCTTTAACCTTAGAATTTTCTCTTAAATATGATGTGATGGGTGGTGGATGATATCCATAAAGTTCCATAAATGGGGTCATTTTTGTTGCAGTATGGAAGGAAGTGTTATACCACCATTTAGCCAAAGGTAACCACTTGACCCATTGTGTTTGTTTATCAGATACAAAATAACGGATATATCCTTCCAAAAAAAAATTCACTATCTCAGTTTGACCATCGGATTGAGGATGATAAGATGAGATATGAGATAGTTGAGTACCCATACAAGAAAGTAATTTCGTCCAAAAATTTCCTGTAAAAATGGGATCTATGTCGCTTACCATAATATTTGGGTTTCCATATAGCTTTTGAATTGTTTCCATAAATGCAATAGCAAATGTACTTTTTGGAGATCTGGAGAAATAGATGATTTTGATGTTGAAACTTCTAGTGAACATAATTGTGGAATCATGCCTTGTTGTTCTTTCTTTAGAAGCTTTTTCATGACATTAGAGCTTATTATCTTTCCTAACTTCCCTACGACACCCCGTAATTCAACTTCCTTTCCTTTCGAAAAAAATTTCGAGAAAATTCCTTGAAATAAAAGCTATTGTCCCCAAATATTATAACCATTGTACTCCTAGTACAATATCAACACCTCCCATTGGAATGGAAAGAATCGGACTATTTAATACATATTCCCCCATGGTTAGCTTGATATTATGGTATTTTCCAGAGAAATTTATAGTTCCTCCATTTGCAACCATCACTCGACATTCTAGTGTTGGGTATAGGAAGAAATTAAATTCCTTGGCTACCTTACAATGAATAAAATTATGGGGACTACCTGAATCAATCAACAATATTACATCTTTCTTCTTGATATGTCCTTCTATCTTGAGAGTTTGAGGAGTGGTAATTCATGCCAATGCATTACATGATATGGTCAGACTCATTTCTTCTTTCCCTAGGGTTGGTTCCTTATGTATATCCTCTTATTTTGAAGTTTCTTGTTCATTTTCTTGCTCCTCTTCACAATCTATGTAAAATAATTTCTTCTCAGCACACTTATGAAATTTAGTGTATTTTCTATCACAACTGTAGAAAATCCCCTGTGCTCGTTTTTCTTCGAATTGTTGTGGTGTCATCCTTGTAGGTTGTGTAAGTCTAGGTGTAGTAACAATTCCATGTTTATAGATGTGAGTGGTAGGTTTCCTTGTCGTCATAATTTTACATTCAATTTTTATTGCCAACCTGAAAGCCTTCTCCAATGAATCGGGTTCCCAAAGGCGAACCTCATGTTGGATATTATCCTTTAAAGTCCCTATGAAGACATCAACCCTGTTTTCCTCTTGATCATTTACCCTTATATTCAATTTTTCGAAGTCCTCAATGTGTTCCACCACTGAACCCTTTCGTTTGAGATTTATCAATTGGCTAAGGAAGGTGTTTCTCTTTTTATCCTCATAATGTGCTATGATTTCCTCCATAAAAACTAACCAAGTGACGATTTTTTTACTGGAGCAAAGCCATATATACCATACAAATGTATTTTTTTCTAAATATAAATTTGCAATGCACACCTTTTGTGTGTTTTGGACATTATTGAGATCGAAATATTGCTCCATCTGTAGTATCCATGTTAAGGGATCCTTGCCATAAAACTTCCTCATATCGATTTTTGTAATGTAGTGGGTATTCCATCCAACATTAGAGTTTATGAAATCACGATTCAAATTTATTTTGTTCTCGTCAAGAGTTTCCAGTACTATCTTTTCGCCATTAAGAAAAAAATTTTGTATCAACTTTGTCAAGCCTTCCATGTCCTCTTTTATATCATTCTTCATGTCTTCCATTTTTTCTTCCATGTCTTCCATGCCATTATTAAAACCATCCATCTTAGCTTCCATGCCTTTCTTCAAAACATCCATCTTAGCTTCCATTCCTTTCTTCAAAAAATCCATTTCATTTTTTGTTGCTCTTTCCGAGAGCGAAATTTGGTGCACTTGCTCTTGTAATTTTGATATATCATGTTGCACTTCTTCCTCTTCATGAGTCATAGTAGAGTATTCTGAGGGCTTAATGGGGGTTTAATTCATTTTAGGAGGCATTAAAGAACCCAATACTGATATTTATGCTTCAATATACCCTTGGAATCACTTCAAAATGATTTTTCAAACAAGACTTATCCAATTTGAAAAATAAAATACACACCTTTTTCTTACTTTTGAGGAACTCGATATTGAAAATGAATTATCTCTGTGATTTCAGATCTTCAATATATGAAATTATCTCTTGTTGTAGCTACCTAAATATTCTTTCGAATGCCACAAGTTTGACTTGATTTGGATGCTTCAGGAAAAATTTATGTCCAATCTCCCACAATGACCTAATTATGGACTGATTCAAATGAGCGAACTTGTCTAGTGTGCCACGTGTCACTGTTTCCTCCTTGGGCTCTAAAATTGATATCCAAGAAACTAAATTTCATGTAATTTTGGCCACATTTTACCGAATTCCAATATGATGCTCAGAGAGAGAGTTATGACGATTTTCCCAAGGTTACATGTTTTAGATGAAATTCGGGAGCCTGAAAAAACTCTAACTTCCACAGATCACATCTCTGAAAATTTTGCGAACCAAGATCTCAAATTTGTACACGAAGTTCCTCAGGATTTTCGCTTTACGTGATAAAAATTTAAGCTTTTGAA